>JAAAKG020161719.1:0-29155 GCA_010014905.2 Druon quercuslanigerum
TTTTTTTAAAAAAGGTTTTATTTAGATTATTTATTTGCATATAGGTTCCATAGCAGGATCATGTACAGTTTGCCTAGCAAAATTCCTGCACATGAACCGTCAAAATTACCTGCACAGGTGTGTTTGAAGTTTCGTGTACAGGAACATGTGCAGGATCTTCTCAGGTTCCTGTATAGGGATGTTCAACCAGGATAGGGATGTTCAACCAGGATAGGGACATATCGAGCCTCTTACACAAGAGGGATACTCAACTAGGGGGACTAAGCCGCTTTTATGTATAATAAATATTTAATATCATTTAAACATGGTTTTACATCAGAAAAAAGACTAAGGTAGGGGACACCAAGCTACTTTTACAGCTAGGCTACTGAGGCACGGTTACAAGACTTGTATCAGTCACTTTCGTTCGAAAATAATAGTGACACTTTAAGAAAAATTCATCGGGCCCAATTATGTATCTACATGTTCGTATTTACATTTGATTTCACATTCAGCTATAAGTTTTCTGTTATTCGCGAAGCGTCTAAAAATTTGACGGATTAAACGTTATTGATAAAGTTCAATTCATAAGCGAAGTTTATCGATAAGGGAGAGTTAGACGTATATTTGTGCATTTTGATTCGGATTTTAATATATAAAAGGTTATTGCTAGCAGACGCATTTGCCCAAACCATAAGATTCACTTTTCATATCGTTTCAAGAATAGTGTCTTCATAAAAATGTACAAGAATTCAATATGAGTTGTAAAGACAAATCTTTTAATAACATCGTAGCCCACCGATAACGTTATTTTCTGATAGACGGAAAGTTGCGTGTCCCAATCGCGCCATTTAATTTTGTCCAATATTTTTCAAAATTTTATTTTTATTTATTTAATTTAATTTTTTTTCACTTATTTACTTTATTAATTTACTTATATATACTTCTCTTATAGAATAGATAAGCATTTCAAAAATAACAAATATCAAATAATTTCGTTCAACAAAAAAATATATTTTTCGTATTCTTCTCGTCGCTTGATTGTATAATCGTACTTATCATTTAAATTATTCATAGAGTTACGTATCGAAACATATAGACAGATATATTCTCGGCATTTCTGGTCCAGAATGAACCTGTATAATGGATTTTGTTGTTGCTGATGGAAGACTAAGAGAGCTAGTCAAAGATGCAAAGGTTATGAGAGGTTCTGAATGCTCTAAAACTCCAAAACTAACTTAGGTAAGGGGTGGAGAAAAAGGAAAATCAAGAAAACAAACACGAATGAAAATTGAGAATCTGCAGAAACCGGATGTGCGAATAGATTTCCAAAAAAGGATAATCGAAAGCATAGATAAGGAAACTTGGGATGCACGTATAAGAAATAAATATATTGAGGTCGCATGGACTATGTTCCGGGGTATCATTGTTAGATGTGCGATCGAAGTGTGTGGTACCGCGGTTGTTGGAAGAGTGTCTGGCGATGCACGGTGGAATGATGAAATTCAGGCTGCCCAAAAAGCAAAGTAAGAAGTATACAGGAGAACTTTGAACATATCAGGTATTAGCGATTAGAAAAGAAATAGATGTAGAAATGTTTACAGGCACGAAAAGAAGATACTCAAGCGATTAACTGAGGAAAGTAAAGATGAAGTTAAAGCAGATGAAGAGAAGAAAATACAAAACGGCTTTAAAGGAAACAAGAAACTACTTTATAAAGCAATGAAGGGAAGTAAAAGTACAGAATTTGCCGGCCTGAGAAATAGTAAAGGGGAAATGAAATATGAGGCAAGCGCGATTATAGACGCTTTCAGACACGATTTTAGGGGACAATCCGGAGATGACGTTATAGGACACCACAACTGTGATGTAGAACACAATGCGTTAGAAAACTCAATTGTGAAAGTCTGTGTCACTCAGGTTAGGAATATAATCAAGAACTTGAAAAACGGTGACGCTTCCGGGGTAGCCAGTATAAACGCTGAAATGCTTATAGACGGTAGCGAGTACATACTACAGAGATTACGAGAATTGATAAATTTATGCATCAAAGTGGGAGAAGTCCCAGTTGATCGGAAGAAAGAAAATATATTACCAATATACAAAAGAAAGGGATACTAAAGTAACTGCCCTAATTAAAGAGGGATCAGCTTATTAAGTACCAATGGATGGCCCTTGCAAGCTTTAAGAACAATATATACGGGTAGCAGCGAGTATAAGGGTAAATGGGAAACTAAGTGTCTGGTTGGATATTATGCAAGGCATTAGACAAGGATGCGTTATGTCTTCATGGCTATTTATATTGATTATGAAAAACTATTTTAGGATTGCTCTTTTCGACGAAGAAGTTGTGGTTATCGAAACAGTAATGGCACGTTGGTTAGCGTTCGCAGATGATAAGATTGTCATGGCAGAATCAATTGAAGACTTGCAAAGATTGTTAAGTAAACTAAATGCAAGCATGAAGGGCATGAGCTTTTAGATTAACATAAATATGACAAAAATTATGGTGTCCAAAGGAAATTCGTATGCCTTGGTAGCTTATTTACTACGGACGGGAAGATAGATGAGGAGTTAGGTAGACTGATGAACGAAGGTAAGAAGGTTATTGGCTAAAATGGCAATACATAATTCTATATTTGTACCGACTATACTATACGGCAGCGAGACATGGACTAACAAGTAAAAGATAAGAGTAAAATTAACGTGATTGGCATGAGATTTTTACGCATTCGGGAAAACTCTGATGGACAAAGTGGGCAACGAGATCGTTCTCAAATAATGTGGTACGGAAGAGACATTGGTTGACGCGTGGAAAATAAATTGGTTAATATGGTTCGGGAATTTTGAGAGAATGAAGCATGAACATCTAACGAAACAAGCGTATCAAGGTAAAGTAAATGGCAGCGTGCCCAGAGGCAGACCGCGGAAAGAATGGTTAGAATGTGTGAATGAGACCCTAGTTAGAAGGGACATAAGAAGCCATAAAAACGCGAGAGCCTGCATAAAAAAATGCATGGACGTTAAAGAAGCTGAAAAGTATGCCAGGATAGAAAAGTATGGCGGAAAATAGTTAATAAGAATAGTGTCCGTAGAGTGAATGACGCCTGAAACAAAAAACCTTGGATACTAGTGTCCCCAAGTGCGGAACCTCACATGACGACTTTGCAAGGATCTTCACTAGGGGGTGATTGCTGGAGAGATTGATCAGCAATTCTCAAAGCACTGATTGAATTATAATTTTTTATATTATATCTCAGTTTTAGTCGGTTCAGAAAATGTGACTCATAATTCGCGTGCTAATTTGATTCGTATTTTTTCGATTCAATAACAGTTAGAGTATTTTCGGAAAATTCAACTCATGACTCAATTCCAGATGTCGGTTCTGAGTCGAGTCTGATTATTCAGCACATCGCTGGTTTTCTGCTTCTTTTGTTAAATTAGTTTTTGTATAACTTATCACCGTTAAGCTTTCATCGCTTCACTTACAAAAGGTCATTTTACAATTATGAACCTAGTCTCCATCTGGGAAAAAGGGAATCACACTCACGTAGGCTAGAATACCTATTGTATAAGTGATTCAGAACACCTATTGTGAAAGTGGTTTAAAAATCTGGTTTTAAACGCATCTTATTCGGGAGGTTAGTATCCCCCGCACCTTTGGCACAGTGGCCAAAAAAATGGGTGATTTTGAATTTTTCTAACGCTAACCACTAAATTTCTGTCTTTTAGTGATAAAATACTGTCCTTCATATTTGTATTTTCTGTCATAGAATAAGAAAAGTTTTAATTTAATTCTAATCATTGGTCAGAAACGGCCCCTAAACATTTTTCGCAAATAATATGCTTATGGTTACTTCTACAATGTAAAGAGTATATTCTTCATCAGAAAAAATCTTGAATTTTGAAATATACAAAAAATACAGATTGTTCAAAATTTTAAGATTGATACAGTGCTTTGAAATGTATTCTTGCATATCATTTTGTAATTAGTATTTTTCGGCAATTAAAACTTCAATGAAGTTCATAAGAAATTCGATCAACAAAAAATATAAAAACGCAAAATTGTACATAAAGCGACCTTAATTGAAACTAGCTAACATCTTTTCCAAGTCTCCCTTTCTTCATATCAGAATGAAGTACCCTCGAATCCGCGCACGCGTGCAATCTTACTTAATTTAGTTAGTCTTCTTTTATGGGTGGATACGTCACGTAGTAGTAAATTTTGAGTGGATTAAAATGGGGAAAAGAAAGCATAGACGTCGTTCTCTTTGTATAGATAACGAAAATAGTGTCTTATGTACACGAACACGTCGCTTATAAAGATTAGTTGAACAGCCAGATGCTTCACCAGATAATCATTATGATTCTTACGGTAAACGAAATTTTTAGGTTCACTTCCTCATGTAGTTTACGTCCATGGCAGAAAATACGCAGCTTTAAATATATATAAATTATCAATCTCCTTGGTTTGCAACTTATGGTAGATTAGGAAAATATTTCCTTTTTTCTCAAATTTGTTCTGCAACCCAATACGAGTCCAAAATCTTATGCAAACAAGACTATGTTTTGTAAGGCATTTCTTTAAAAATTATTTGCATTATACTCGGTCACATTGCAACACTTATCAGAAAGAGTACTTTTGTACTATAAAGAATCTTCTCCATTTGGTTTACCAGTTATATCCTACACTGTCACGAACAATATAAAGCCAATAGTGCAACATTTAAGATCTTTCGTTTATCTAGTTTATTTGTTATTACTAAGATCATAATTTGAGCCATGTAAGGAAAATACTAAAATTACCTGCTATTTGCTATAGTAAGTTGGCTTTATCATAAATGAACAAAAAAGAAAGGTAATATCGTCATTTGAATCACCAATTTAAAAATAAAACAAGATATTCGTATAAATTATGTGAAATAAGAGGGAAAGGATTTTCAACTTGATGGACTTGCTTTATAAGTAAAGCATTCCGGTTTTAATGGCCTTAGAAAAATATCTTCGTTGATGAAAAATGCACATTAATTCTGCGGTTAATTACTCGTAAAATAGCGGGCTGATATGGTTATTGAAATGAGCATGAAAGATTGTTTCACATTAATGTTTCATAGTTAATGACAGTTTTCTTAACTCTGAAATTCTTTGCAAAATACTCATCAAATGCTGATATTATACTAAGAGTAGACAGTACCACAGCATTATTATACATTGAATAAAAAGGTACAGTTTGTTGTCAAAAACTAATTAATTTGAGGATTAATTTTACTTTTTACTTAAGCTCAAATGATAATGTGATAGCAGATTTTAAATCCCGTATACTAGACCATGAAAAAAAATTTACTTTGTCTAATGAGGCCTGCACATTCATCATAAGTAATTTTTGCGAACAGAAATAGATTACTTTGCAAATAAAACTGATACGAAATACCAAAATCATATATTGTGGAACAAAGATACAGGCGCAATTTCCGTGGATTCTTTTACGATTAAATGAAAACCATACTTCTTCTTTGCGTTTTCTCCCTTCTCTATTGTTTTTCGCATTCTAGAAAAAATAATGTTAAGAAAACGTAGAGGAATTTTGGTTGTTCTACACTGACCAGTCCAACCACGGTTCTCAATATATATATTTGAATGTCTGAATCAAAATCGACTTATTTTGAACCATGTAGTAATCTTTTTCTATCATTATACATTTCACCGCATCCACTGTGTAAACGGATTATGAACCATACTTAAATTATGTAACCGGCCGTCTTTAGACCCCTCTCCCCTTTTTAAAAATGGTACTGTAAGAAATTTACAGGCATGATGATCTCCCCATTGCGCGATTCGTGGTTAATACACGAGCAGACTGCTTTAAATAAATGGTGGAATTTTTGCTATTCATGGTCCTGGTCTAGGAGAAATTCAAAAATCAAACGTTACTTTAAAGGGAGTGTGAAGCTTAGACCACCAGATTGTAATACGGCACAACTCAATCTTGCATTTCCATTCTGCACCATACATACTTTTTTATGTCTAGTTACTGTGTTGGCAGAAAACTTAGAACTGAGCAGTTAGCAAATTTAAAATGCAAATCTTCCATCCGATTAAAAAAAGGAAGCTATGCAAACTCAGTCACCAATTCTATGGATTAAAAATAGCTTACTTAGAATGGAATAGACTCGCATTCATACATCAATTCTATGCATTAAAAATCGCTTACTTAAGAAAGGGATAGACTGTCATGCATACAGTGCGTACACGTAACGCTTCAACCTCAGCGCCAAGTAGAAATTTATGTTGTTAGAAAAACTGAAGGGATGCGCTAATAGATCCGAAACTTTTGCTAAATTTAACAATCGTGACATCGTGTCAAGTGAAATTTGGTTTGGCTTAGCCATCCTGAACAAAGATTAATTGTAAGAATTCAAATGTCAGTTACACAGATTATTATCTCATGTGTGTCACTTCTATTCGAAAATATATTTTAATTTACTGACACTTTTAACCGTAACAAGCGTTTAATATCTAGATTCTGATCTGCATAATTGAATAAACTTACATGTAAGTGAAGTTCTATCATAATTGTACAAAACGCCTCTTGCTAAAATATCAGTTCCCTCGTAGACGTTGGTATGCAAAATATGCATTTTTGTGTACTTCAAAATTCAAATTTTTTTGTCGCCCGGTATGCATATTTTTACTTTTTTATTAACTTATTATTCCAAGAAACAAAATTTTTAGGGGACATCTCAGACCAAGTAATGATATTAGAAATTTTCGTATTCTACGCTTAATCATATTTACAAATTCTGATTATTTGTTTGATAAAATTTAGGACTTATTCTACAATAATTAATAATAAATGTCTGAGGGTAAAAGAATTTTCTGTCCTAAATTTGTATGTTTTTTATAATTGAAAACTATGAAAATTCTGCAAACCTAGTATGAAAACAATTAAAACATAAGAATGCGAGAAGTGGCGAATTAGCGATTCTGCACATTTGGCGAAATAGGTCAGCAATAAAACCGATTAATTTAATTAAATTTGTTCCTAGCGTTTCGGTTGGACTAATTGTATATTTGTGGCACAAAAAAATCACTTATGATCCAAAGGTTTAGAGCCAATTCTAGAAATTGTAGCCTCTAATGAAAGAAATTTTTTATGGCAGCCGAACAAAATGAGCGTGCACTACTGTTTGCAGATTAACCGTAACATCTCTCTTTTCGAACGGCGTAAGCAGACGCATATCGATTGGTCCTAAAAGAAAGTACGAATATAAAATACACATTTCGCGATAGCGGAACAAAACTACGCAAGTAACAAAATGCAAGGTTTTTAGGAGACCGTGTAGAAAGTTTAAGGGCACACTCATGTGAATCCACACAGGAAAAATTTTCATTTCGCGGCCATTTACGCAGTCTCAGCTAGAGCGGCTCATCTCCAGTCTATTACATATATATGATAAATAAGCGTAATATATGCTAGATGTTTAGTATATTATGTTCAATATTTAATATTAACATTGCAAAAAAGCCAATTGGCACAAATGCGCCGCTTTCGTATTCTGGCCTGAAATGTGTCGTTTGAGGGTTAATTAGTCTTTACAATTCAAATGTAATAATTTAAGAGATAATTAACTGTTTTTAAGGATCATATAATCATCGCGAAATGAAGTATAACCTGAACTTTATGTTTAAAACATTTAGTGATGTTCTCTCTGTAATTGCAATAGTTTCTTGTTTAATCTTATCTCAAATTTCTTAGAAGTCTCAAATTTGTTTATTTATTTACAAAAAAGTAATAACTTGCATATTTCTTTCTTTTTTTTTTATAAATGTTCAATCACCCCATTCTCTTTTATAACTGAGTACTTTAGGTTGCTTGACGAAACTGACGACTTTTGTCTTCTTCTCCAGGACAACCATATTATGTAAGCTTCGACTTTAATATCACGCTATTTATAAAATATAAACAATAATTTGCACAATAAATGTTTCTTTTACTTACCTTGAGGTTAGGTTTATTATATTCAATGCAAATTAATGACAGCAAAACTGGCGCCACGGTGAAGGTCAGAACTATTTCAAACAAATTACGTACTTTTATCACGGAATTCAGGTGCGAAAACGAGTTGCGGGCATTTTTTATTTAAGTATTAATAAGATTTGAGTCAATAAATAAACAAATTAAAGCGTTTTTATTACGGCTTTCAAAACACTATAACAGTTTCTAATGATAACTCAGAATCCGAAAAAATGAAGTATTGTACTTTTTATCCGCTACCGCGAGTTGCCTGTGTTCTACCCGCCCCTAAGCGTTGCGTAGATTCTATTTGGCGGTGGAGTTACGTAGATTTTATCCGTCGCCGTGAGTTTTAGACTTTCTTTTAAAATCCATCAAAATATAATATCGGACCTCGTAGTAGAACAAAGGTGTTAGGGTATAAGGTCTAACATTAATTACCAGGTATCTGTATTGCGCTGACTCGAAAAGAGAAATCACGTTTAATCTGCCACCAGTAGCTTCACATTTTGCGCGTCGCTACCTGAAAAAAATACAGTGCATGCTATGGAGGGCGGTGCACTTCACCTTGCTCTGCAATATTTTTTTTTTTTCTGTCGGGCTTGAAATAATTTTTCATTGATTGAATAGGGTACGGAAGCTCTAAAATTTAGTTAAAAATACTCATGGATTATGATTTTTCAAATATTTATTTAGCAGTAACTTTTGATAAAAAGAGGAAAAAGTTAGATGCTTGCTGCACTTGCATAGCTTCATTGCATTTCAAATATTGTTTTGTTTTTATTTTCGTGCGAACCAAAATCAAATATTGTGCGCTCTCAGGCAGTTTTCGCCTTTTGGAATGGGTCGGGAAATTTAATTAGTCCTAAGAGGAGCGCTTCAATAGAATTCCACTGAATTCTCAAGCCTGAAAAGCACTTGACCGTTTACTGAATTTCAGTCAATGATCAAAGGTATGTGAGCGAAAACCTTTGCGGACGCTCTGTGCTCTATTTCACAACAAGATAATAGAGGACAAGGTTTTTTTAAATTCTCTTAAAAATATTTGAACTTTGTTCTATTTTCGTGATATTTCATTCATTAAATAAGTATTTCATTATTTTTTAAATAAGAAAACATCGTTCCTTTAATACTTTTTATGAGGAAATATTTATAATATAATATTTATCATATGCCAAGTAGAACTTTAATTAGACAATCTTGCCTAATTTAGTACAGTATAATAAAGAAAATAGCTTTTTTGTATGTATTTTATGATTATATGAAATTTTGGTGCACATAGTCAGATCTTTTCGGCATCTTAAAGTAATTGAAAAGAACAATCGGGTCATCATTTTTTATCATTGTATTCAGAATTAATATGCAATATTTTTGTGGAATATTACAAAATCAAATTGTTGCATATTTGCTTGAAAATATTATTTTCTGATGAAAAACGCTAATATACCTTATGATAGTTTAAATGCTAAGAATTGATTGATATTGTAAATCACGATTTAATTTAAATTTGTAATTGTTCATTCAATTAAAGATTTAAGTTAACTAAATTTAGACATAACCCAAAATAGCATAATTTGTAAATTAACATTAAAGGAATTAAAATTTATGATATCAAACAACTTTAGGTATTGAGAAGCCAATCAGGCCTTTAAGAAGAAGAATAGTTGTAAGATTTTTAAAACATATAGTTACACCACGTTTATTTTATAGTTTGACGTACATAATATTAATGATTAACAAAAGAAAAAGAGATGTGATATTAAAATTTCTGTTATTCATTCGCATTTGGAAATGGAAACTTAATTAATTCTCTGTCCAAAAATAGAATGTCCGTTCACTATTGAACAATAAAGTGAAGTGGGAAAAATAATTTTAATTGTTAGTCGAAAAAAAAATTATTTTAAAGTGGAAAGAACAATAGTTTTGGAGATTTATATAGAATTATTCGACAAATATTTTTATTTTGAAAATATAAGAGAATGAAAAATAAATCAAATAAAAACGATAATCGACATGCACGAGAAATACATTCGTATTTGATTTTGCAAATAAAACAGACACAAAAATAGATAAAACAGAAACAGTGATCAGCATGTAAAAGAAATACATATGTTTGGTTTTTAAAATAAAACCGACTGAAAAATAGATCAAACGGTAACGATAATCGGCATGTGCGAGCAATACAATCGTCGTACTAACCCGTTAAATTAATTTTAAGGATGGTTGAGCTTGCGGCTCAATAATAGCTAATTAGTTTGGCCTGGATAATTATTAATAAATGACTTTTAATCGATTCAAAATGAGAATAACAACCGAATCGACATAATTTCTCTAAGCAATCGCGTGTTGATTTGCGTTCATATGAAATTGTGTGAGCACCAGAAAATTGGTGTTTAAGTGTAGACAAATAACTGATTAATTACGTCCACTATAAATTTTCATCACATGAACTACATGTATACTAGAGAGACAAAGACACGCTCAGTTAGGTAAATTACTATTATTATCACCGCAACCACAGCGTGATTCACTAATCGTCATATAATTGAGCTTGAGTGTTCTCACATTCTAGTAAATTTTGCGTTCCACTTGAGTACTTAAATATGGTTGAATTCACCCATAATAGATCTAAATTTTGTTCAGGGTGAGGAAAATTACTTTTAAAGTACTCTAATCACTTTTATTTGCTTTAAAAAGTGGCACTGTCTATAGATTCCGTAACGTTAGCCCTAAACGAGCTGGAAATGGACTGAAGTTAAGGAGTATTTCAAAACCATAGACAGTTCGTTAAAAATTTGTTTCCCTATTTAGGCCTTAAAAATATATATATTCTTATTTTAAATAGAATGGTTAGGGTCTACTATATAGTTTGATATGGGGCAGTTCGAAAACTATTTCACAGTGAACGAAAGGAGTGGGGGCAAAAAGTTCGGTTAGAATTTTAAATTCACCCCCCCCCTTCCCCATTTAAAATGAATTCCGTTTTTTCCTTTCTTTTACACGAAACTTTCGCTTTTTCTCATATTTTTTCTTAAATACGAACTGAATTAATAGAACCCAATAAAAAACCCTACGATTTTTGATGAAAGGTAATTATTTCTAACTGAAAAGTCAACTATTATATTTTTTGTTAAGAATTCATCTCTCTTAGTTCAAAATTCGTTTGCATTGGTCGAAAATTAATTTTGTTTCATTGTTGAATCTTCTACTTTTTTGTTACAAATTTGTTCTTTTATGTTAAAGATTAATTCTATAACTCTAAACTAAAATGTTTCATTATTAGTTGAAAATTGATCATTTTTAGTTCAAAATTCAACACCTTGGTTCTAGATTTAACTATTATATTCAGAATTTGTTTTCATTAGTTTAAAGTTAATTATTTTGACTGCAAATTTACCTATTATATTTTTAATTGAAAATTGATCCTTTTCAATTGAAAATGTAATTGGTTTGTTACAATGTCAACTAATTTGTTAAACATTAATTTTATTTTTTAAACATTGCGCTTAATGCGTTTAATGCGTACACTTTAACTACATTTTTTCAGATATCACAAATATAATAACCTTAATCGAAAACTTTGATTCAATCTTTAAGGAATTACAGCCATAGATTTTAGCTAACGTTTTGTTTTATTTGTTTTTAAAGAAGGTTCTCAAAGCACCTACAGCTTTAGCGATTACATTCTCAGTGCGACACTCGCGCTTCGCGCTCGATAATTTGTATCCAATTTAAAAACTTCATCAAGATTTTTCAAACTTTGTTCAAAATCTACTAAAAACAACGCTTTAAAGATACGGATCTTTTAAAAACAAAAATTGCATATTTTTGAAAGGGATATAAATTTTTGAACTTTTCTCTAATTAATAAATTCCGTAATAATATTTTCAACATACATGTATTTTATATCTAGTAATAATTTAAATTGATATTTCTTAAGCTATTAAAATTTTTTTTCATTTTTTTTGAAAATTTTCAGAATGTTAAAAAACATAACTTTTTAAATTATTATTTGATTTTTAAACGTTATTAGGATAATTTTCAAATCTCTATTTCGTGTACCAGAGAATACGAAAAAAATTTCTAAAACTCATAAAATTTTTTTCATCGAATTTTGAAAAAGCTCTAACTTTTTGAATGTTTGTCTAATCGAAAAATTTAACTCAGACAGTTTCTAAATATATTTTATAGCTAGTGAAAGATTTAAAGAAATTTTCCTTATCCATCAGAAAAATATTTTTTTTCTATTTTTCTGAACATTTTCAAAACTTTCAAAAGTTTATAACTGTTCTAATTTTCATCGAAATTGAACATTTTATTGGGATAATTTGCATGCCTTATACTTGTTTATGAGAAACTTTGACTCGCTTAGACAAATCCTTCAAAAGACAGACACCGGCCAAATTCTATGATTTTGGGACTCTGTGAATGCCGAAAAGTAAAGATCCGTTAAGAACCCGCCAACGAAACTTTGGACGAATACATTAAACTCTCCTGAATAAGAATATAATTAATTGTTTTACTTTAAATTTATCTTTTCTATTATTGGTTGAGAATTGATCGTTTTGAATTGAAAATAAAAAAATTTAATTGAAAATTCATTCATTTTATTGTAAATTCGTATTTTTCATAGAAACTGAATAAAATCAACTAAAATAGAAATTAACAGAATCTTTCGAAGATTACAATGAGGCCTTGATCATTAGGATTAAATAAAAATTTTAACTTTTCCCTGACGAGAAAGAAAAAACTAAACCTTTAAATAACTACTGTTAAATAAACAACTTTAACCTGAATTCTTTTTTTCTTAAGTGTGATTAGAAGCCTCCATCAATATTCGCAGAAATTAGGAATAAATCTTTTTTTGTCGATTTTATAAATCATTTTAAAGATAGGCAACTTTTGAGATTGATTGTACGTAGTGTATATTCTTAAAATCCCTCGGCTCGGTTGAAAGGAGGACTAATTTTTAAATTTCATTTTACCGGTTAAAGATGAATATTTTTTGTTGAAAACTTATCTATTTTGTTAAAAAACTGTAGGGCGGGATAAGTTCTCTTATTTTCGTAGAAAGCTCAAATCCTATTTCCCCTGCTTTGAGAGCACCTTGGGCTATCAAGTATGTTAAAATATTATGTTTGCATGTTTTTGATTGATATTTCAGGCGTCTATTAAATTCAGTCGAAGAAATAAGTTTGACTTTAAAGGGCGGAGGGGGGTGTTCGTATTTGTGACATCACCCTGGGGGTTACCGATTTCTGTGATGATCAATGGCGAAAGAAGGAGATGGTTAAAAAAAACTTTTCAAAATAGCTTAAAGGAAATTTTTAAGCCCCCATATCTCAGTCTTCAGGATAAATAAAAATTTTAGAAAAAAAATAAAAGGAAGCGAATCACTGTTTCCAAAGAATCCATGATAATTATTTTATAAAGTACAAGGTGAAGAAATGAAAGCAGATCGAAAAAGTCATTTACATGGTTTGTTAATTAGATGTGATGTCATGAAAAGGTATGGAACGTCTGCGTTAAATCATACTACCAATCGAAATAAAGGGGAGATGAAATCTTATTTTTGGTCAAAACATTGAAACACGTCCCTTTCAAGGCAATCGAAAGTTCATTAGATTGTAGCCTCCTTACAGTGTACCCAGGATTAGGAAATGTATATGGTAATATAAAGTAAAGAATGTGTAGGACAGGAAATAGAATGTAGGTCAATCTAGAAGTCGCATGAGGCTTCTTTAAAGAATATACTTATCCCGCAATACCGGTTTGATTTGGGTCGTTAATTATTCCCTCTAGCAGTTATCCCAGGAGCAGAGCTTTACAAAGACATCGTACTTAACTGCATTAATATAAATACTGGTCACTCAGAAATGATTCAAGACACTAGATTTAACTATCAAAATTAGAAACATTATTACAGAATTATCTGTAAAAGCTTATACCTTTTCAAAGAAATTGGCCTTCACTCATACTTTTTGAGTTGATTGCAATTCGCTCAAATTTTCTTTTTAAAATGGTGTGAAGAAATCCAAATATAAAAAAAAATAAACGCACACGACCATTTATTTTAAAGAATGGTACCAATGAAATGTATACAACGAAATTAAGATTATATTTTAAAAGTTACATAAAATAGTAAATATAAAACAATGACTTCTTGGGAAAAAGTTATACATTTCGAAATTTTTTGGTTTCTATTCTGATTAAAAATTAGCGTAAAAAAACAAGAAACTTTTGAAATTAAAAACATTAAAATTAAAAAATGTGGAATTTTCAGACGTTATAAATCGAAATTTTGTAAGAAGCGTCTACCAGCTTCTAAATTATTTTTACCGGACAACGAATTAATCGTAAATATAAAAAATGCTATAATTTTCATAGGTTATAATTGGAAAAATACACTTATGAAGTTAAGATTGAGGGAAAGTAAATACTCTTGACTGTTTCAGCGTAAATTTTCGAAATTATTATAGCAACTACAGCGCTTAAATGCAATTGGCAAACATTTCCTTCAAAAATTAATGGAAGTGTTTGGTTATATCAAACAAATTATCTCGTTACTTTGACCAATTAATTTTCTAATAAATGACATATTCTTTTCAACTCATTTACTTCTAGTGTTTTTTAAATATAACTAAAGGTTTATTCAAACTAAACAACATTTTTATTTTCTACAAACAAAGCAGGTTGAAGAAACTGTTTTTTTGGATCAACTTAATCATTTTTCTAAAAGTTCAAGACTTCAATGGGGATTAAAACAGAAAATCTCTTTTGCTTACGAGTTGAAAAAAATTGTAAATCTGAATTGGATAATTTTGAAGAAGAAAATTTAATTTATCAGAATGCCAAGCAGAGAAAGTAAAAGAGGTGTAGAGAGGCTGGAAAAGCTTACGTAAATAAAAAGAAAACAGAAGTCCTAGTAGTCAAACAACGAGAGTCGGTAACATCATATTTACATATATTTCTTTAAAGGAAGTATACTTCTTTTCAAAACTACCCAATTCAGGTTTAAAACTTTTTACAATTTAAAATTCACAAAAAGGCTTACAATTTAAAAACTTTTAATTTTTAATTGAAAAAAAGTTTGCTACTGAACATAGACTAACCTAATTCTGATTTTAAAAATGGGTTTCAACAAAAAAAGAAACAAGTTATCAACCTGTTGAATTTAAGGAGAAAAATACAAACTTTAGCACTATAGTTCAGTCCTCCAACAAATAGTTGCATTGCCAAGAAAAAAAAATAATTTCTTACCCAAGTAGACGAATGTTCGAAGCAATAGTTAAGCTTTCAAGCTGAAATGTAAACGGTTTTAGAAAACGGTGGAATTGGGACTGGAAAAGAAGATAAGTTTTACATTTAGTTTCCTTTCTTGATTCTAAAGACCTATTACATCTAATTGTTCCAGCAAGCGAAGGTAATTATCCACATTCGAAGACGAGAACAATGCGTTGAATATAATTAGACAATTGGTATTCTATTGCTTGAGACTTCCATAATCATTACAGACGTAACAGTAGTCGCTAAGTTGAGCTTCAGGAAGAATCTTCCACACTATCAATGGGGTTTCTGTACAGCAGCTTCTCCATTCGATTCAGCTTGAACTATGTATATAATCAGTCTACCTTAGGAAAAGGGTGAGGTGAATCAAGCTTTCACGGCTTTAGACGCAGGAGCTTGCCATTGATTTTCTATCTTCAAGCTCTTCTCTGCATATGAAGCATGATGAAATGCACGCAAATACCTCATGGCTTTCTATATAAGTGTATTCAACGTGAATTTGTGTACGTTGCGTCACATGGATATTTTGTTATAGACTTCTAATGCGTCCTCTTTAGAAAGAAGTATCCCTTTTGATGTTCAAACGCAAAGGTTCTATTCAGCAGGTTACACTCAATCGATTCATTAGTTTGATCAAAAATAAAAAAGCCGCTTTTAATAATATATTTGATAGAGGTAAGCTTTGGGAAGTCATAAAAGTGTAGGGAGTCAATGGATGGCTCCTAAAAGCAATAAAAATAATACATACAGGCAGAAAAGCGAGTGCAACTGAGTGAATGACTCCATATTAATCAAGGTGTTAGGCAAGGGTGTGGTATGTCCTCTGGGTTATTTATTAAATTCACGGATAAGTATCTAAAAATGGCCCTCGTCGAAGAAGAAGGCGGATTTTGGGACAGTGAAGGTGCGTGGGTTAGCGTTTGCAGATAAAAAGGTTGTTATAGCAGAGAAAATGAAAGGCTTGCAAAGAATGCTAAACAGAATGAAAAATATGGGCCCTAAAATTAACATGAAACGACAATTAATGTATTTGAAGGAAAAGTTTAGAAAAAAGTAGGCAAAATTGCCACAGAACAAGCCACAGAAACCAGAGAACTTGCATGAGAAAATGTATGGAAGATGCCAGAAAAGAAAACGTGTAGCGGAAAAGAGTTTATAAGAATATTATGATGATGAGTTTCATTAGAGTAACAAACGCCTGAAACGAAAGACCTTGGATACTATTAGGAGCGCATGTTTTTGTGTGATCTATGACACATCAAAACTTTGAGAAGCTATTCTCCTGGGGTAATTGCTAGAGCGATTGATCAGCGATCTAGGTAGGAACAGCGTTGCGGAACGAACAAGTTATTTGAATAAGCAACATTGAAACTCTAGATTGGTCTAAAATCTATCCAACCCCCCTCCACGCCCGCCTCTTCCCTTATACATCCTCGCACTACTCTTCCTAATCTTCTCATACGAATTTGATGATCCCCGACAGTATAACGAGGCTAGAACCGAGGGTTTTCTGTCGTTTTAACTAAATAGAGCGGGTATTTTTGCTAAAACGTTTTATTTACAACTTTTTCTAAATATTCAAGCAAGGTATCTATCCTGCAACATAATTAAACTGGACACTATTGCATCCATGCTTTGGAACTAATTAATTTTACAATAAAAAGTTCTGAATGATAATTAAGTTAAACGTGATTGCCAGTAGTTCTAGGCAAAATAATCATTAAGCTCTTATATACGTCATGAGTTATGAAGCTCTCCAAGTTGACTATTTTTTTTCATTTTGCAGGGTAAATTATTCAACTTCCGTTCTTTTGAAATAACTCTTTTACAAATTTCTCAAAGCCAAAAAGTCGTTTCTACTTGTCCGATCTAGCTAAAAATCCTGTTGCATCTGCACATCAATGAGAGCTACAATTTCTCTTTTACCTTTGGGACTATTTCTATTTTACTTTTGGAGATATGGTAAACAAAAAAAATTTACATAGAAAGACAAACGTACGTTTTTTAAACATTTCCTTGTCGAGTTACTTGGGTCAAATTATACTTGAAGATGTATATCAAAAACGATGTTTTGCAAATTCAGGTAATTACAAACATCCCTCTATAAGAAAGCAAAATTAAATTAAAATAATTAAAATCATATTCTGCAAGTACATTTTGTAGTAGAGACAGATTATTGCAAATGGAAAGAGTTGAAGTTCCCTTGTCATAAGACACGACCAGAAACAAGCTGGTTTGCAAAACTTCCAAGGTGATAAAAAGTTTTTTTTGTTGTAAAAGTTGAAAATTGTATTCTGTTTAGAATCATTTATAAAATAGATTATACAGCAGGTTGGCAAAGAAAAATGTGATTTTTTAAATATTTTTTATCCTCTTTTTTGATTTGATGTAAAAATAAGTTCTTGTTTTTTCTTGTAAATATAAGAAAAGCTTAAATCCAAAGTCCAAAGCCTTCAACTTCTACAAAGTATTTATTGTTTTATTCTTTTTAGAAAAATGATAACAGATTGAAGTAAAGGCAATAAGTAGGAAAAGAAAATGATTGTATGCATTACTGGAATTAATTTAGACCTTATTTGTTTCAGAAAAGTACACTGAAAAGTTAAGAACCATCCTTTATGGGAGGTTGCAAATGTATAATGTGTTTTTTTCATCACCTTAGTTATATATCTTTAGCCTTAAATAAAATAAAATAAAAATGTAAAAGATAAAATATGTGCGATTGACAAAAAACTATTCTTATGCTTTTCCACACTACCGATTAAAACGATATTTGGCTTTTTTCAAAATTCCTATACAGGGTGCGGGTTTTTCTATTTTTGGAGTATCATTTTAAATATAACTAAATTTAAGAATGTTAATAATTACATTTACAACAAATTTAAAGAAAGTAGAGTTTTAAGACAGACTATAAACATATATTAAATATTTTGGGCCACCCCAATACACAGGATCTAAATCTATTCATTAAAAATTGTGAACATTCTTCCTTTGTGGTCTTGAAAATATCTGAGCGAAATGTGTTGTTTTGAAATGAATCCGCAGATTTCCTGTTTATTTCCCTGAAGATTTGGATAAAATTGTGAAGGTGTGATATGAAGCATATCTGTGCCATGTCCTGCTCGCAGGCCGCGAAATTTTTTACTTCCTGGAATCGAAAGTTTCTTATTCATGGAGCGACACAAGGGATTGACGCAATAGTATAGGAGACTAGCTAAAAGGAAAATGAAAGAAATATACAAGATATTACAAAGCTAGTAGGTGGACTCCCGAGAGATTTACAGTATGAAAATAGTAAGCAGCATGCGAAAAAGTAGGTTAAACTGGAATCATAATGCAAGAAGTAGTATCTAGAAGACCGTTGAATAATTCTCTCCAAAACTAAATTTTTGATGCTCATTAGCAAACACTCAGCAGCTTAGTTTTCATACATTTTCATTACGTTATTTTATAATTAATAACTTCACGCAAAAAGCAAGCTTGACGAGCACTTTAGTATTAACTATGGTGACATATATTTACTGTTTTCAAAGATAGAGTTTGAAAACTATTTTTATTTTTGATGTTGCATAAGTATAAACCATATTTCGCAAAAAAAATACCTTTTTGTACATTTTTAAAAGAATCATCAATATAAGACATACTGAGTTTTTGCATAACAGATGAAAATTTAATTTTTAAATTTTCTCCAAATAAGTATACAATTTAAGGTTCTAAAAATCAACATAAGTGAAAAATTGGTTGAATGGAAGTAAAGATTTGCAAGTTTTGCTTTATTTTTCTAATTGTTTTCAATACAATAAAATACAAGAATAATGCTAGAAAGTTTTGTCGTTTGGAGGTGTTGGTTTAGTAAATGACCTGTAAAACGGTTGATTCGAGATATAATACGAAGATTATTCCATAGCCTAAATCTCCACGGCCCTTCCAACTCTATGGAGAAAACAAGTATATATGAAGAAATTAAAGAGGTCTTCATAAAAATATTAATTAGTACAACAAAGTCTAATATAAAACAAGGAGTGAATAAATAATTCTTAAGTTTCAAATTAAGAAGAAAAGTACACATCAAAGAAAGGAATTGTTTTATAAACCGATTTCATGTATGAGAAAAGACGAAAGCCTAAGTAGCAAACCAAGGTTCAGCATCACCAAGCGTTGGCGATTACGGTCAGAGGAAACTGACCTTTGCATAACATATATCTAACCTACCAACCCATTGTGAAAACGTATTACAGCAATTTCAGATGCAAAACTTATTACCCGAAACTGTCTGAAAATTGCGCGCCAGGTCGGCGGAACTCCTCGGCTAGGCCGTTTTGTATAGGTCAATTTAAGAAAGAGTAAAACCTTGAGACAAAAGGCAACGAATATGGGGAAATTTTACATAAATTTTTTTATTACATTCAGGCTGCGTAATAAAGAATTTGAGTAAATGAAGAACATAAAGAATTTAAAGACTTGGAACATAAAGAACAATGATATCATTTTTATTTTCTTGGATTAACTACATACTCTCAGGAATCACCCTTGCAGTTTACTTTTGTATTACAGCACCTTTTTTTATTTCAGGTAAAATTTTCCTTTAAATCATTTTATGTAGCTTATTAATTACTAGGCTTTAGAACTATAAAATATGCTTAAAATTGATATCTTTTACTAAACTTGTCAGAGTTGATATAAGAAAAAGAGACTTCCCCTTTCACTTTAAGCTTGTTAAATTCAATTATGTAAATTCAAGTAATTACTTTAGTTTCAATCACACTCAAAGGATCTTATTTTACATCATACGAAATATTAACACAGTCTTGCGTTTTCTAATATTTTTTCTGTGGCCTAGAAAAGAAGACTAGTTGTCGTCAAATAAAAATATTCCATCACGTAAAGTGTTTCTGTCCAAAAATGTGTGCTATAAATTTGACCTTAAAAGATAACAAATTCATAAAAATAAGAATAATATAGAAAATTAAACTTTATTTAGCTCAAAAATATATATGAAATTTAGAACACCCAGATAAATTTCCTCTTGTGTCAGAAGGATCTCTTTCGATATAAATAGAATAACCTCTCAAATTTAAGGTTCAAGGGAATTATATTTGTTTTAAAAAGAATCTTTTTGCAGCAAACATTGAACTTTTCCGACAAGCTTGACCTTATCTCGTAATTAATTATGTTTTTGTGAAAAAGATATTTAAGTGGTTCAAAAAGTAACAGGCTTTTGTTTGAAGACATTCTTTTATCGGAGTGAAAATATTAAAGGCTTCACCATTGAGCCCGCGAATGCCAAGTAAACTCAAATACTCGGATGGTAACTATCACTTTAACCGATAATACGATCCTAAGCTGCCTTTTAAATTCCTTTGCGTTTGAGGTAAAATGTGTAAAACATGTGCCAAAGACGAATAGAAAACAGCATACTCTCAACGAATAAGAGGTTCAATCACATTTTTAAACCACTATTTTCAATTTGAATAACTTTTAATTCCTACTGAATGATTCGAATAATGTATACGTTGAATGCTTAATTTTACCTATGCCAACGAACAAACTTCAAATTTTCTCATCGTAATATGTTACTTTTTACATAAATAAAACTGCGGCTACCGACGCGACGAGGTTACGTCGATAGTCCGGTATGCAGGATAGAGTCTTCTAAATACAGCTGGCTTTAAATAATCAAATTGTCCATTTAATTACTGATTGAAATAATTAATACTCAATATTTAATTGTAAAATACAATAATATATTTAAATTACGAAATAAGATATATAATGCATCAATTCTACGTTTTATTACCTTTATATACTCTCTAAATATAAATTAGTGAACATTTAACTAATTGAATCAGTGCTAAGGATTTCTAAGAATAAATATTTTTTTTTAATTCATTGGTTAACATAGTGCGAGTCTAACACAAAGTCTAGATCGTGAGAGACATATTGTATGTCGACCCTAAGAAAATACTATTTTACCTGTATCGATAACAGTGTTCTAATGTTCAAATAATGATTACATTTAATAAATACCTTAGAAAATTGAAAGAAATTCAAAGCAAACATGTTTTAAGAATCAGAGGCTGTTTCATGTTTTCGTAGGTTTTATTTTTCAAAGAAGGGAATGATTGAAAGTAGCAATATCAGGGATAATTTCGGCAACATTTAAAACATGAATATTGTGAAGTATTAAAAATATCATCAATCAAAGTATAAGTGTGTAATTTTGTGTGACACTCAGCTCGATCGATCCAGCCAGAATTACCCATTCAATTCTTAAAGTTTTAATGACCCAAAATATGGAGGAAAGTAATTGTGTTTCCTCGGATGATATAGAAATAGGTAGTCATGCTAAAAAATTAATACCTAATTAATGTCTAAGAATACTTAAGAACCCCATTGGGACGTTCGTTTGACGTGGCTTGAGCGCAGGGTGCCGAGCACGAGATGCCAGATGGCGTGACGAATATCGTGCGTATTCAACTGGTAATTACAAGTCTCAAGGGAGTATTATCCCGACAATCACAAGGCCACACGTCCCTATTGGCCTATTCTTGCTATAAGACATACGGAAAGCACCGTAAAGTGGGCTGCATCGGCAATTGACTGTATAATTCATGCTCACCGATTTCTATATTTTATTTATTAAAGGTTCAGCATTGTGCACTTTCAGCAGTTTTGATGCTACGTGGAGAAGTATTCATTCCATAAAAAAACGAATATTTTGCTACCCCAGTCGACAACATATCATGAAAATTCAATTTCGCAAGGTTGAAAACATAAATTCTCAAGAGACCTGAAACGACATCGCATTGTAGGAAAAAGAACCTTCTTTGGACAAAAATCGACCAACAGTGTAATTATCAACTTATTTTTTTCTTAATGTTTTTTTTTAGAAATAACCATAAGTCTGCTAGGTATAAGGAGTGACTGCTAATATTATTTTATTTTATATATTTATTATTTTTCAGTGATGCCATTTCTTTCAAGACTTTCAAATTCATCAAATCAATTATTTATACCATTTTATAGCTACAAAAATGCACATTCCGTTTATCTTTTTTATAAATAGGATTTATTCTTTTTCAAACTGTAAAAAATTGGTAATTATATAAAAAAATTTTCTAAGCAAATACATATTTTGACCAATTTTTCATATAAATTGGCTCAATTCTCTGTGGCGTTAACTTAAAATGTCTCGTCAAAGCCTGCTTGTCGTCATACTTTAAATCGTGACAAGAACTGTTCATTATACAAACAATTTTTATAAACAAGTGCACATTTCATCCATTTTTTGTATACATTTGTTCAGCACCTAACGGAATTATTTTCGAATCTCTTGCCAAAGACTGCTTGCTGCCATATTTTTTTAATCGACACAAGTTATTATTTCTTTAAGGTAAAATAAGGCCAATCTATGAATAAATGCTTATAATGTGCATCTTTTTATACAAAAAGTAATAAAATAGTTTATTTAATTAATAGTTTTTGACGCTATGAAGAATATGACAACAAAGACTCATTAGCGTTGACAATTAACTGTTTTAATTATTATAAAAGTCCTAAAAAAAGGATGTTTCTGAAAAGTAAGTCAAAATATGTCTAGACGATGTTGTTAAATAACAAACCTTGCTTCAATTGGAATGAAATATCCGCAGTTATTCGTTTTACCTAGCAGGCTGTTGGTGGATTTTATTTTAAAACAGTTGTTATTTTTCTACTGAGTGTCGACGCGCATTGGTCCAAATCAGGAATTTACTGTTTAAAATTGGTTAGAGCTCACAATTCGTAACCAATTTCAATATTTTCTATTTCATAAAGTTAAGAATTAAATAAAAATAAACTTCTATAAATTAACTATATTAATGCGCCTGGAAAAACTATGCATTTCAAGAATATTATTTCTTATGGTCCCGGAACAGACTTGCATAAAAACAAACGAGGAGCTCGGCTTTGGATATAATAAAAATCATATACAAATTTAAAAATTGGTCATTTTCAGGTTAAAAGAAAATTATTTTTACTGCTAAATAATACTCTGGATAACCGAAAAGCAATCATATACAAATTTTTAAATTAGCCACTTTCACATAGAAAAAAAATTATTTTTTCTACTGAACAATATTCTAGACAACTGAATAAATATATTCTTTCCAGAAAATATGTTATTGACCTGTAACTCTTATTTTTATTCCTAAATTGAAAGTGTAACCTTCCTAAGGTGAATTTAACCAGAATCTAGAACCAGCTAATAAATAAATTAAAACTAACCGCTCAACTATACCGCTTTAGAATTGAAGAAGGCGCAAAATATTTTTTCAAGCGCCTGTACCAAAATAATGGTAAAAGTAGCAAAATAATATTATCACGATTTTTAATATAATTTCACATTCCTAGATATTACTTACATCTAAGTGAAAAATATAAACATGAATAGCTGATTTGAAAAGAATTGAATTAAAGTTAAAAATTTATTTATGAACGTTGTTTTAAAGTAACTTTTAATAATGATCACTACTTTTTCAGAATATTTTTTATTTATAAAAAATGAGAGATGGTTTAGAAACGTTGACGTGGAAATCAAGTAAATGTTCAAAACATCAATTTTTTCATGTTTTTAAATATTTTGATATGTTCTGTTGCTGTTTATGGCCTTTACCAACGTGCGTAAAATTCATAATTCAGCAAAAACACACTTCATGATATCTTAGTTTTATATTTCCATACTCACTTGAGTTATTTTCAATTCTAAACAAATATTTTAAGCGGCTCAAAAATGTTTGTTTTTTTCGAAAATTTTAATATATAGTATGAGCCACTTTTTGGTAACCATCCATATGTACTCTCGCTTTGATACCTGATGATTTAATTTCGCTTTTTACTTAAGAGAATATAGATAATACTGATAAATTTATAATGTTGATGTTCTGTGTAGAAATAGTTAGGCAGACAAAACAACATTAAAAAATCAAACTTCTTTTTCTTTTGGAGCGTTTAAGGTTGAGTATTTATGAAAAGAAACATCAAAATCTGTCAAGAATTGTCGGCTGTAGCAGATTCTGAACAGTAAATTCCTGATATAGCTCACTGTGCACCGTAAGCGAAGTCACCTCACTCCATTTATTCATATTTAATATTCTTCTTCTATACTTAAACTTTCATCCCCATTCACCTGCGAAATGAAGAATTTTTCAACTTATCTCTTATACTTACAAAACTATAGGCTGAAATGGAGAATAAAGATTTGCACCTTTAAAAGCAAAAGAAAAAACTGGTGCTTTTTCAGAGACAGTTTTTTCCTACTGGCTTTCTGTAAGTTGACGATGTCGTTAGAACCAGCGAAAATATTATTCAATTCACGATACGGTCTCAACTTGGATAATGCATCGGATAAGCCAGATAGTATTTCTTAATGTCCTCGATCTACGAGTTTCGAACTACCTTCAACTTACTCTAAAGTCAGTTTAAATTCAAAAGCTCTAAAGATTTCAGTAACAATAATATTGTATTAAGTTATTACAAGAACTTAGGTTTAGCTGTTTTAATTTTTCATGAGAATAGGTCTTTTAATTCTTAATAATATTCCTAACTTATTCAGTGCAAGGAAGTTGAATGAATTCGGATCATTTTTACTTTTAAAGTAAAAACGAATTAACCACGTAAGTAGCTAATTAGTCTTGACATAGATTCCTGTACCTGAAAAATTTTAAGCTCGCAGAAAAAGAAAAATTCAAGCGGGAGTTCTGAAAGCAAATTTTTATTGCCGTACATCCTCTCAGCTGTGATGGGTTTTTATTTAGTAATTGGAGGCAAGAGAGTTTAGAATAGATGAAAAAAGAAATTGGAATTATTTGTATGAACTTCACGAGTCCAAGTTTTTTCCCTAAAAACTGAACTTGTTTTATCAAAGTAAAAACAATTTGGGTGATTTGTGAATTAAAAAATTTGACAGGGTTTCAGTTAATAATAAGGTTAATAAATTATGATATGAGTTAATTTATAATTATTGGGTGCAGTTCAGAATAGCTGAATTCTTCGATTTTATTTAAACTCCGCATACTTATGTACTGTACTGCGCTGATTACGAATTTAATAGTGACAATTAACGAATAGGCAATCTTCATGTTGAAACAATGGAAAACCATAAAAATCATATTTGCATTTATCTACGCCAATATGCAAATTTTTTAAAAATGTTGAGTGCAAAAGTTGTAGCTACCAGTGAGGTACATATCTTTTGTTTTGAATATTTTTCTCTGTGAGTGATAGTTTCCTAGAAAATAAATGATATATCGATTTTCATGTAAAAAAACCCATAAACATCATGGATTTTTGAGTTTATCTCTTAATAGGCAAAATTATGCAAAAATTTTCAGACAAAAGTTGTAGATATCATTGAGATACAAACTTTCTTTTTTTGACAATTAGTGATATATATCAAACCCCTGTTCCTTTTCCATGTCCCATGGGGGCGGGAAGGTACCTTTCGGACTGGTCATAGAAATGATGTTGGTCAGTAGAAAAAAAGTTCAGAACAAAAATGTTCGTCTTAATGAGATCTACAACTTTTATTGAAAATATTTTGCGAAATTTCGTGTTTTGGCCGAGATAACGCAAAAAACGTTGATTTTTAAGGTTTTTTTTCGTAAAAATCGATGTATCACTAATTTTTCCGAAAAACATCACTCGCAGATAAAAATGTATGTTACAAAAAATATGAATTTTTAAGAGTTCTATCACTTTTTTTAAAAAGATAAAAAGCGTGTTGTGCGATTTCTCGGAACTATAATTACATTTTTTTTCTAATTTTAAAAATATTTTGTTTTTAATATGTACATGAAATTATATTTAATATGTACATTATAATTGTTTAAACAATTAATTATTTTATATTGCTGTCTTTTCTTAGAGCAGTGCTACAAAGTTGCAGGTTTATTTCCCTGAAATTTAATATTTTTCTATGGCTCTTCAGTTAGGAACAAATAATAAATAAACATCAAAGGGCATAATTTTCGTGACTTTCCTCATAGACCTTCTGACTCTTCAATCCTTTGTTTTTACCTCCACTATAAAATAGCATTTTTATTGTAGCTAATATTTTCAATTTATCAATTTTAGATTTAAAAAATTTCATGTAGAAAAAAAGAGTGAATATTAAAAAAATTACTCAATTTACTGGTCATTTATTATTTTTTTGTAACTCTAAGGTCAATGAAAAGCTGTAAATATTAGAAAAAATCTCAACTTTCTACCACTATTTTAAAAAGGATAGTTATAAGTAATACTAAATTGCTTAAACAATTCCTTAATAAATAATTATTAAAATTATTTACATTAATTATTAACTTACTAAGTAAATTGGGGAAAAAGGTTAAAAAATGCAGAAAAACAACAAAAGTACCTACATTATTTTAAGATACTATTGCTATAAACAATATTAAATTGTTCGTTGGATTTATCATAACATTTAGTTATCAATATAATGTACTATTTTATGAATCAGAATCAATTTTTACTAAAGAAAAGTGCACAAAATAATAATTAGTGCAAAAACTCACAAAATGCAATCATTTACTTATGAGTTTTTTTGTGCACTTTAACACAGACTTATATCGGCGACGAAAAAGTAATTTTTTATTCTTAGTATATGATTGATTGTTCAAGTGAATTATAAGTGTCAATTCGATAACTCAATGTTAAAGATTCTATATCAAATTCACGAAAACGTCTTCTTCATGGAAAATGCGTACGTGTTAAACTTCGCAGGGTTTGGGGAACCTCTAAATATCGTTTTCCTTAAAGAAATGCATTTATTTTTTAGTGAATTTGAACAAATTTTTAAAGGATAAGCATGAAAAGTCGAGAAAATACGTATAATAATCGCTGTTTTGCAGAACTATCCAGAAATTAAAAATCTAAATAACACAATCTCAAAGTTATAAACAAAGAGAAAGATAAAAGCTTGCTAAAGGGGCTTGCATAAAACACGTGTCCGGCCCATGAAAGCTAATAAAAGCTAATACCACACAGTGGCGAAAAACTATAGAGAAAATTGAACAAATATGTTATTTGGATAGGGGGGGGGGCTAAAATTCAGCATAAATGTGTTACTTGGTTCATGGAAGATTCCATACCAGAATTAGTTACCATGACCTACTAATTACAATATTTAAATACCTTTGTAAAGCCTTGTTATATCTAGCATGAGACCATTATCCATCTATCTACTATCTGCATGTAGAAAGTTCGTACATCACAAATTCTCTTATGTAAAGGCGTGCCTCGCCTTGGATTCCTAATTAACATATAAACTAGTAGCACCATCAAGGGATTCGCATAAGTAGTGAAGCAAACTTATACCATGTTTGACATGCGTAAACTCGACTGATTCACATTACTAAAACCTTCGGTCCATTATGGTACCCCATAAAAATAAATATAAAAGAGGAACATGAATTATGTGACTTCCTGAGGGACCCCTTGTTTCTATCTAATCCCCGCAAAGGTCGAGTAGCCTAATATTTTGATGAGTCACCCTTGCGTACTTAAAATTCGTCTGCGTTCGAGTTACCCACCAGATTCGCGGGCATATAAAGTACCCCGGAGAGCTTATGTCGTAGCGACATTTCGCGCAAGTGCGCTTCTGCAAATAAAATATGTAAGTTCGTGACTATCTCGTGTATTTAGGGGAATAATCCAACGTTTGCATCTGTCGTTCTCATAAAATATTCCTCATCGCAGATATCCCGAGGGGGCTGCTAGAAATCGGCGTGCGGTTAGTCACGCGTGCCAAATTGGAAACCTAAACAGATTACACGCTGATTGGCTGATTCCAGGGCTCAGAATGAATCACCCCCGAAACCCCTTTATAACCCTAGATGACGGTTCATCTCATTTCGGGCTTGTTTACTGTTCTCTATTTTCCGTCCTTGTCAGTTTCAAGCAACTAAATGAGGGTCTACCTCCCTCATATAAAGGTTCCATGTATGGTTCTATGTGACACTCTGGTGAGCGAAATCCTATGGCGAAAAGCGACAGATGTGTCGACTAATTTCCTTTTTCGTCCCGGCGGATTTTGCGAATGGTATGCGTTTAATGGCCATCCCTAGAGTCTGTTGCGAATTCTGGGAGGGTGAATCTCCACCGAATCGTGGGTTGGGCATTATACCGGACTTTTCATAAGGGATGTAGGATGTACGGTGAAATGCGACGCCCGTCGGTGGGTGTGAAGTATAGATCATGTTGCGGCTTGCCTGCTGTCTTCAATCAAATATCTCGATTATTATGGGCCCTCGGTGAATATCGAGCACGCTGGAAAAAGATAAACTAGCAAATCGCGGTGTATTTCCATTTCGGAGAATGCGCGCCTTTTATCATACCAGTATTGCAGTTTCACTTTACAATGCCGGTATTATAATTCCGCCTTAAACTTACTTCAGCAAGTCTAGCGGATCAGTGTTCCTCTATTTAGATAAAATGGAAAATAGGCCTTGCTTACGTAATGGTAATACACTTGAGTTGGCGATGACGGTACGATTCTATAAGCCTGCGAGTTAAGATTTTTTTCAAACTTTCTTCCGCAACATTACATTGAATGTATGGAAATTTTACTTTACTTTATTAATATTATTATTATTATTATTACACCATTAGGCCGTTTTCCTTTCGGAGTAGGCGTGACTCACTCGGTAGGGAGGGGAGTATTGTCAGGAAGGGGTTATACAATTTTTAGATTGATCTGGAATTCTCGTGTTCCTTATTTAAATAACGCGTTCACTCCGCAACACTGCTCCGACCCAGGCTACTGATCAATCTCTCTAGCAATCACCCCAAGTGAAGATCCTCACAAAGTCGTTATGTGAGGTTCCCCACTTGGGTCCA
>JAAAKG020161730.1:0-55823 GCA_010014905.2 Druon quercuslanigerum
ATTTATAAAAGATTTGGTCAAAAATTTTAGAACAGAATTAAAGGGTGACAGTACAGAACTAGATAACGAACATTTTTTTGCAAATGGGTTTATTTTATTTAAAAAATGCTTAAAAATCAAATACACATGATTAAAGGATAAAAGGATTTGTTCAAATTCTCATTTTTTTAATAGATAATAAAAAGAAATTTAATTAAAATTTCAGTCAAAATTGTACATAGTAATAATTTTTTCTTCCCTTTTTTGTATTTTTAAAAATTTCTATGGTTATTGAAAAAGAAATTCTTTTTCATAAGTCTTTGCGCCGAATAATCGTCTAAGTGCGACAGTATAATTTGTTTTTATCAAACATTTATTAGTCTTATTAAGCTTCGCCATATCTCAGAAGCAAGTTGTTATCTTCGTCAAAAATTCAAAATTCGATTTGCAATCACTAACGAAAATCGATTTTCAAAACCTGTTAAATTTTAACCTCAAAATACTCAGACGATTAACTTTAAATTTGTTCACATTCTTTTCTCAAAACTTTGTTCTCCTCACTCAGAAACTCAATATCTCGGGCATAAGTTTTTATTTTTTACTAAGAACTTTTTTTTTGGAAATAAATCAGAAACACGTTATCACGAAATTAAACTTCTATCTTAAACTTAAATTGTACTAACACCTTTTTATTTTAGACTTTAATATGAAATAATCATTTACATTTTAAATTTACTTTTTTAGAAAGAAAATTCCAAAGTAAAAATGCCTTACTTGGAAATTTCGATCAATAAAATTTCTTAAAATTTCAAATAAGACATTAAAAGCAGTAACTGAATATCATATTCAAGCAGTATACAACCAATCAGGTATCAACAACAATGAGTCCGAGAATTTCGTTCCAGCAATTTTAACAGATAGGATTGTTCAGATAGTATTTTCAGGATGCATTCATGAATCGCATAATAACACACCTCTTTGAGATTGTTGTTATGCGTGACTGAAAGTGTCATCGGAGTTTTAGAGGTGTCCATCGAGCATAAGTCAAGTGGATTAATAATCGTAATTTGTCGTCATCGTGAGAAGGCTTCCCCTCGATGAGAAGTTTTTCCTTTGCAACGTCATCTCCCCATGCAAGTGACTTCATTCAAACTTTTCGGTGGTCCTAACGAGCAAGGCGTCCCGACAAACACTCGAGATAGAAATCTCGACCCTGGCGTTAGCTCGCTGACTAAGTGGTTCCTGAATAAAATATCTTTGGATAAGGGATCACAGGTTCTATCCACTGTCAGCTTGAATTTAGGTCTGACCACCACCTGTCCATCAGCGACCCCACCTTCATCGGTACCACATATCTGATCCCTAGATCAGGTTTTCGCACTACTCTGTCATTTCCGTTCATCATAAAGTGCAAGATTTTTCTTTTTTTGAAATTCAAGTTTTTCTTTAATCAGAATTGACTGGCATTTTCCTGTACCTTTTAGAGGGACTCTGCGATTCTAGAAGGGGTTATCACTAGAGTAGATCAAAAACGCTTCTTTTTTTAGGAGGATACGACCCCCCCCCCAGATTTCATTCTAAATCCGAAAAAAGAAATTCCGTAATTTTTTTTTAAATTTTAGTAGGTGCCGGTTTTGATTTAAAGTTTCCCATGTAAAATGCATGGGGAAAAAATATATTTTGTTGAGTTTTTGGAATAATTTTTTAGGGTATGAGAAAATGTGACGGGAAAGTATAGGCGCTTGTAGAGAATTATCCAATTAGGAATTTCATGTATCAGTCAAATGGGCTTGACACCCTTAACCCACCCTCATGAGTACCTAAAAACTACCCTTAAAACCAAAAATGTCAATTCTTCACGAAATCGACATTCTGAGCACTGTATTCTGGTCTTCTTTGTAAACAACATTATTAATATTGGTCTAGTTGAATATTTATTATTATCGGTTACTTAATTTTTAATTATTTAAACAAATATAAATTTTTAAACAATCTCGTTTCTAATTTTTTTTAATAAAAATTATTGCTGTGGGTACAGTTAAATATTGATTAATATCGGTTCATTAATTTTGAAATATGTAAACAAATTATTAGTTAAATAGCATGATTATTTAAAAATAAATAAGAATTTAATGTTGCAACAATTTAAAAATATTTACAAATAAATTTATGTCGCCTAATGGAAATAAATTGCCAATTAAACGAATTAAAAAAAAACATATCCTAAACAAATGGAATTAGTTTAAATAATTAAAAATGAATCAACCAAGTTTTTGAATTTCCAAGAGAAAAAGAAGAATTTTCCATACAAATCAATTTCACCACAAAAGTTAATTTTGAAGCAAATGCTTAAATTTACGGTTGAAAAAATTGATTTTACCCCAAAACTGTTGCATTTCAAACCAAAAAATACGATCTTCAACAAAATGCATAAACTTTTAACCAAATGGGTGAATTTTGAACTAAAAAGTTTAATTTTCTAATAAATAAATCAATTTAATTGAAAAATATAAATAAATTAGAATTTATCGCCTTAATACATTCAATTTAAAAAGTTATTTTAAATCATTGGGCAATCACCTCCAATTATATTTGCGTATTATTATCTTCACAAGTTTAGAAAATTATTATTTTTTAAATAAACTGCTGGACCAATAGTAATCATTTTTAAGGGAAAAAACAAATTTAAAAAAAATTATTCAAACAAGTTCGATTTGTTCAAACATTTAAAAATTAATTAACCAATGTTCATAAATATTCTACTAGACTAAATAGTAAATATTTTCAGGGGAAAAAAGAATATAGATGGGGGCATTGTCAAGTCACAAATTATGTGATAATCAAAATGGTTGGGGGCGGATCCGACCCAACGTCACAAAGTTTCATACAGTGTCACATAGGAGGAGGGTCGCAAGGGTTTTGCAACACATGGCACTTCAATGATTAGAAAACTAAATTTAAATCCGTCTCGGTACATTAAAGACCAATATTACCGGCTCAAAAAATTCAGTAGTTTTATTTTCAATCAAATAATTGAGTTTTCAAGCCAAAAAGATACATTCTTCAGAAAAGAGTTGAATTTTCTGCAATAAGTTAATTTTTAGCCAATAGAAATATATTTTTAAACAAGAAAGATGCTTTTTCTACCATAGAAGATGAACTTTTAATCCAAAAAGACGAACTTTCAAAAAACAGATTAATTTTTAACAAAAAATATTCCTTTAACAAAATAGTTGCAGTTTGAATAAAATTATTAAATATTTAGAAAATTCGTTAAACCTTTTACTAAATAGCTGAACTTTTAACGTACAAAGTTCAATTTTCAACCAAAAGTATTATTTTCTACGATGAGGATTTATTTTTCATCTGCCGGCGAATTTTGAAACGAATATTTAATCCTTTACTAAATTAATTAATTCAACAAACCAGAATAATCTTCTACGCAAATAAACCAATTTTAAAAATAATTTTTGAGTTTTCAAATTAAAAAAGTCGCATTTTCTGGAAAGCAGTAAACTCTTAAACCGGAGAAGAAGAATTTACAAAAATATTGTTAACTTTCCACCAAGATATCTGAACATGCAGCGAACTGGTAAATGTTTTAACTAGAAAATGTAACTTTTGAAACAAAAATCGAATCGTTAAATTTTTAGTCAAAAAAAATAATTTTCGACCAGTTGAATTTAACTAAAAAAGACGATGATTAAACAAAATAGTTCAATTCCGAATAAAAATTATGAATACAATTCAACAAACAAAATTAATTTTTTACCCAAATAGATGAATGTTCAACAAGCTACGTGAATTTTCCATCAAATGGTTGAATTTTTTACTTATATAGGAAAAATTTGAAAAGAAAAATTGGATGGCTATATTTTTAAATGAAAAAAATTATTTGAACGACAAAAAAACATGAAGATTTAATTTCTAACCAGAAATGGAATCACTTTTTCACATTTTCAGTGAAGAAAGTTAATCTCAATGAAGAAAAACAAAAACGAATTTTTAGAACAGTTGTTAAATTCCCAACAAAAGAATAGAATTTTTAATAAAAAAGTTTCTTTTGCAAGCAAGAAGATTTATTTTCTCAAAAAAAAAAAAAAGAATGGTAAGCAAATGAATTTTAAAACCAAGAACTTGAATTTTTAACCAAACAGTTGAATTTTAAACTGAAAAAGACACATATTCGAAAGAAAATGGAATAATTTTATTTTCAGTTAAAAAAATTAATTTTTAGCAGAAAATTTAAGAATTTTTGAACCAAATAGGTAAGGTGTCAATCAGTTACATGAATCTTTAGAAAAAAAATTAACTTTGAAAAAAATAGTTCAATTTCAACCGAGTAGTTCTATTTTTGACGAAAAAAGATGACAAATAGTAGAATTTTTAACCAAATGAGATAAATTCCAAACCAAAAATATAATTTTAGGCTTTGTAAACAAACAAAAATTTATTTTTTTCAAGGGTTTAGGAGAGCAACTCAAGGAAATTTCACAAAATTCACTTGGGCCACCATGAAGCTCCTCTGTTTTCCCTCATTTTTTAACAGCACGCAGGTTTAATACATATGTAAACAAATATGTATGAGAATTTTAAAATAATAATAATGATAAATCAACGCTGTAACTTATACTGTTCACAATGAAAGCATTTGCAATGGCGAATTTATTAAATTAAATTGATTTTTATTTCAAATCTTAGAAAAATGGAATTTAAAATTGCTTTATTTTGAAATACAAATTAAATATTCGAAAGTCTTCAGTTTCAAATATTCAAAATTGAAGAATTCGAAAATTGCCAATCGTTAAAGTACATTTATAAAGTAAATCTTGAAAATTAAATAATTTGTAAATCTATATTTCGAAAATTGAAGAGTTCTGAATTGTAACCCTTCGAAATTGCGGAAGTTTCGATGGTACATCTTTGAAATAGCAGAGCTTTTATAATTTCTCAATTTACAATTAAAAAGTATGGAATTATTAAGAATAAAAATTAAAATTCTACGATTTGATGCTTGATATTTTAAATATCTTCAATTTGAAAGATTTACCATTGAAAACTTGACTTTTATATCTAAAACCATCAAAATCATCAAAATTTAACAATTTTTATTCATAATTGTTTTAAACAAAAGAGTTTTCTATTTTGACTTTTTATTATTGTAGAATTTGAAATTGTAAAAATTTTAAATCAAAGAGTTTTTCATTTTGAAAATTTGCTTTATTTAATAAAGTTTTAAAATTAAAAAATTTCCGATTTTCTTACAGGATTACATTACTCAACTGAATAATTAAAGAATGGTAATTCTGGGCAATTCTCACATCCTTGTTTTCTTCCTTGGAGTAACTGACTTGTTCGACTTTTTTATAGTTTATTTTTATTTAGTGAATTTATTTAAAAATATTAAACCATTTCAAAAAATATAATTTATTGCCTAAAAAATCCACAATGCGTAAAAATCTAAATAATTGATTTTTAAATTTTTTGTTTTGTTTTTATTTCTCAATGGTTATTTTATTTCTGTTTCTTCTCTTCAAGATTAAGGCTACACTCCAAATATTTTTCAGAAAAAATCATATTACTTAATTTTAACCTGCTTTAAAATTTCTTTCGTCATAAGAATTTATTATTGAAAAGCGTTAATAATTTTATTTCAATTTTTTTTTCTTTTTATACGGTTTTTCGTAGAATTCTTCTGGTTTTAGGTTTCTTTAGGCCTAACTATATTTGTCACATTCCATCTAATTTTTAAAATGTACTGAATTACAAATTTTATGTTTACCACTCTGAATTGGTTGCGCTGTGTTATTATGGCAAGCTTGTTATAAAAATATAAGGAAGGGTATAAAAGGTCTTTAAAATTATATAACAAGAAAAAAATTAATAAATTTAATTAGAAATTAGAAATCGTAATTTGAATTTTTCACCAGCCTTCTGCTGAGATACTTCATTAGACAATGAAGCAACTTTAGTGATGGTCTAAGTGGTTTGCAGAATGTCACATTTTAAGGTCACAGCATTTTTCAACAGCGATTTCAATACTTTTTCCGCATTATTTTTTTTCTCCAAAATAATGTGTTCGGAAAAAATTAAATGCACTGCACTTTTCAGAATATAATAAATATAATAAATATAATATACTATAAAATATAAATGTAAATATAATAAATAAAATAATAATAAATACTATAAAAAATATATTATCCAAAATGATATGCAATAGTATTGAAACAAAAATATCTTTACTGTCTTATTTTTATCATTAAAAATGGACATTCTGTTAAAATAAAAACTACTACTATCAAACATTTTGCTGTAAATTGTGTCGTTTTGACATAAATCTAATTCATTTATATTAAAACTTGATGTAATTCAGGCGAAAAATTTGGGTAAATAAAATTTTATTGTACTTTATAAAGAACTTGTAAATATTTTTTTGGTAAACAACTTTTGTCTTCTAATTTTGTTCGTCTCTTGTGTCCGTTTTTCACAATTTTTTCAAATTTTTAATCTTATTTTTTATGATTCAAAGAAAATCTAATCCTCCTATCAAAAAATGATTGGCAACAAATTTATAGATCTTTTTGGGATGGACAACTTTAATCTGTTAATTTTAGTTTGTCCCTTGTGTTTTTTCTCGAAAAATTTAATTTTTAATTTTAAATGTTATTTTTTACGCTTAAAACAAAAAATGCATGTCCTATCAAAAATTATTCAGGCCAAATTTGAATGAGTTTTCAATATTTTTTGCAAGAGTAACGCTTTTCTATTTATTTGTTTAATAGCTTGTGCCGTTTCTCAAAAACTTTAGTTTTTTTAAATGTTGTTTTCTACGACTAAAAACAAAAAAATATGTATCCTATCGAAAAGTGACCAAAAAAAAATTTGTATATCTTTTCAGGGCACGCAATTTTAGTTAATTAATTTTTTTTGTATCTTACATATATTGGCCGTAAAATGTAATTTTTGAATTTTCGTTATTTTTTGGATGATAAAAATTTAAATTTTTAACTTTTCGACTAAATTCAAAAATGTATCATGATAATCTTGTCGGGCTTTAAAAAATAAATGTTTTTCTTCTATTAAACTTTTTCATATCATGCGTTGTTTGGCTTAAAATGTTCATTTTGATTTCTTTTATTTTTTTATTTTTAGATTGAAAAATAATCCATTTTCACATGAATAATTTTATACAAAAGAGCATGAGAAAAATTCAATTATTAAAAAACAGATTTCGAAACTATCTCACTGTCCGGCTTATCAGAGACATAAATACCAACAGAAAAGAAAAAAGAGTGATAAGAAATAAAAGAGTCTGCCAAAACCAAACTTTCACTCTTTCCCTTTCTTAAGATATAATAAAAAGATGATGTGACCTCAAAAGAAAATATTCCAATGGATATTATCTAAATTATGATTAATTCTAATATAGTCTATATCTTTAGTCAGAAAATGATTGTTCAATAAAAATGTTTCGTTTTTAATTAAAAATTACAGGAAAATAATCTTTAGTAGTCAAATTTAAAAGAGATTAAAATTTTTTTTAGTATTTATATCTAATTTTTCTTTATTTCGTTTGGTTTAAAAAAAAATAAAAACTTATTTGTTTGTTAATGTCAAAAATCTTTTTAGGAAACACTCCATGAATTTTGCGCTTTATCAAAAATACTTTTTGCAATTTAGTAGATCATAATAGTATAAAATTCTTCTATATTTTTCACAGGCTGCCGAATAACATCAATCCTATTAACCCAATCTCTATTCATTTCAAGGAAACCCATTTTATATATACCGAAAAATAATCAAATTCTAGTACAATCTTATTTTATTATTAATTTATTATTTATTTTAAGCCAACCTTGTCTTTATATTAGTAATTAGGCATAAAAAATTATTAACTCCCTGTGTTTATTTGCAACTGTTTAGAAACACACACTAGAATGTCCTGCCAATGATTAAGATTATTTTAACAAAAAGCACTTTAAAAACTCTAGTTTATCTATTATTTTCACACAAAATGAAAAAAACCAACACGACAGAAAAGAAATATTTGATGTGCAGTGTGTAAAAACCCGACGCAAACTAACTTCAAAAACAGAAAGAAAAATTCTTAGAGACTACCAGATTTTCAAGAAGAGATATTTATTACATAAAGAAGGAAAGAGAGAAATATATTTTGAAAATGCTATAACTCTGATATATTCCATTTTATCGAAAAAAGTCATTGGAATTAATTTTTCTACTTTCTGAGTACTATTAATAGCCGTAGATAGAATTTTTAATTCTTGACAAAAAATTTTCTGAAGTTTACGATCTTATTCTTTCTTTTTAGGCCTTGAAAAAGTGTGCCAAAGAAGAATCGTGAAGATTTGATGAAAACCGATAAAGTGAAATTTTACATAAAAACAATACATTTTCATTAGGATAAGAATGTAAAAAGTCGGTGAAAAATGAAAATAGTTTAATTTTTTACATTAGGGTGGTATATATGTAGCATTTTATTTTTGAAAACCTTTTTTTTACACATCGGATTGATATTTAAATAATACATTACAGATTTGATTATCAGACCAATATGAATTTTAGAACAATGGGAGATGAGTCAAGTTGCATCTCCAAATGTCATGGTGACTCGTCAGAGCCACTCCCGAAAATCATCTCCATAAAGTTTATTAAAAATTCAGTCTCAGAAAAATTACGAGACGCCGTATTGGCGACGGGTAGGTTCCGGCTTATCGTCAAAATGACTTATCGTTTAAAGAGCGCCTTAAAGTCGGCATCATAAGAGTCCAAATTAAGTCCCTTTTTCCCTCTACCGTATTTCATTTCCACCGAGTGCTGGACCATGGTTAAAAAGGCCCAAAGGGACCTTATGCAAGAGGCGCTTAAATAATTTTTTTTGTGCTTAAATCTGTCTCTGGACATTTCTTCCTCTCTGTGTACTCAGCCATCTACGATATAATCCTCTGGTTTGATGTATCGTACGATTACGCAGATTAAAACATTTATGACTTCACTTAACTGGAAGGATAGACCCCACAAGGTAGCCGCGGATTACAAATAAATTTATCGCTCTATTACCGACCATGAAGTATCGCGTATGTACTCTCGAGGAGTAAAGTTTCAATGAAAATTCTTCTTACTAGCCAATCAAAATTTATCTCGAGTTATTTGTGTTCGATATTTACAAAGTAGATTTTTCGGACGATATTTCTTGGACGGAATTTAGTTTGAATCGTTTAAATTATAAGGGTAGCACAAATTTATCCATATTTATCTTTGTTTTTTGAATGTTCAAAAAATAATTTTCGCACAACAAACTTTGGTATTGAAGCCCCCCGACACCTTGAACTGTGCCCGGAAAATACCCAAAAAATGCAAGAAAGCACTTTTATGTAAAATTTAAGCTGAAAACTGTTTTTTTTTTATTTTGTCCAAATTAATTGTCATTATTTGATGAGTCACAAGTTTGCAAGTGTTTTATAAATAATTTTCAATTGCTTAAACAACAATTATTCGGTTAAACTTTTTTTTGTTCTTACATCAAGAAAAGTTATAATTTTTCGGGTTGAAGTACACAATTCACGAATTTAAAGAATAATATGTCTTCTCTAATGTATTTGGTCATTATTTAAATAATTAAAATTTTTTTTGAATTTTTTTTAAAGTGAATCGTAAAAATAATTTTCTGGAATTAATTACGCAATTAGGAAGCGTATAGAGCAGCATATTTTTTAACGATATTTTATGATTATTTTATATTAATATTATATTAATAATATATATATAATATATATTAATATATTATATTATTTGTTGAAAAATTGTTTTCTGTAAATCATAAAATATTATTATCATCTGGAATAAATTACACAATTTACAAACTTTGCATCCAATAAATATTTTCCAAAGATATTCCGCATATATTTAAACAACTTCTATTCGTCTAAATATTTTTTTTTGTACATCTTATAAAGTTCTTACTTTCTGAAAACGATATCTCACTTAATGAATGAATACTAAAAGTTAAGTTTTTTGTGAATGACAGTTTAGAATAAATTGAACTAAATTAATTTATTTTAAACATATCTTTCAACTGAAAATTTTAAAAAGTTAATGTTAAGATTGATATTCATTTTTAAACAATTTCCAATAATCTTAAACAATATTAGCTTAATGTTATAATAGTATAATAAAATCTCCAAAAATAATAACTCTTTACGATTTGCAGAAAAAATTCAAAGAAATGAAAATTGTGGAAATAATTACCGAATATATTAAACAAGAATTTTTATTTCTGGCATTTATTAACTGTATTATTTATAAAAAAAAGTAACATTACACGATATGTAGAAGAAAAAAATGGTTTGAACAAATCATGATTGTTTTAACAACTGAAAATTAGTTAGAAAGACACTTGGAAACTTGGGACTTATCAAATAAAAATAATTTTGAGAAAATTATAAAAATAGAGTGTTTAGCATGAATTTAACATACAACTTCTATTTTGATTATTTGAGCCACTTTCCGGTTCAAATACAAGAAATGTTGGGATGTTTGAACTAACGTTGGAAAATTATTTCTCAAATATTTCTGAATACGTGATTAAACTTTAATTTACAAGTAATTATAAAGAAGTACTTCTTTTTACAATTTTTTCGTGAATCAAGCTTTTGTTATTCAGAAAGTCGCTCTCCAGCCGCGTTTTGTTAATTTTAAATGATCTAAAACACATAGCAATTTTTTGTGTGGAAAACGATTAACATCGGGGCCGCCATGAAACTCATGAAATTGTATAGAATCCTTGAGAATCTTTGACATCCTTCGAAATCCAGTAATTATTACAACATGAAGCCGTTTCCCTTTCGAGCTAGGCGTGACTCACTCAGTGGAGAATGGAGCAGTGTGAGGAAGGGGTTACAAATTTTTTTACATTGATCTAGAGTTCTCGTGTTATTTATTTAAATAACCCGTTTATTCCTCTACACTGCTCCGACCCAGGTTGCTGATCAATCTCACTAGCAATCACTCCAAGTGAAGATTCCTCACAAAGTCGTCATGCAAGGTTCCCCACTTGGGTCCATTAGTATCCAAGCTTCTTGGTATCAGGCGTCATTGATTCTACTCATACTCTTATTATTAACTATTTTTCGCCATACTTATCTGTCCTGGCATACTTCTCAAGCTTCTTTAAGGTCCATGCATTTTTTCATGCAGGCTCTCGCGTTTCTATGGCTTCTTATGTTCCTTCTAACTAGGGTCTCATTTACACTTTCTGAGCATTCTTTCCGCGGCGTGCGTTTGGGCATGCTGCCATTTACTTTACCTGGATTCACTTGCTTCGTTAGTCGTTTATCCTGGATTCGCTCAACATTCCCGAACCATCTTAACCGATTTCTTTCCCAAGTATCAACTAGCGTCTCTCCTGCTCCACATTCCTTAAGGATTATCTCGTTGCCCACTTCGTCCATCAGAGTTTTCCCGCATATAGTGCGCAAGAATCTCATTTCACTCGCGTTAATTTTACTCTTATCTTTTTTTTGATAGGTCGATGTCTCTCTGCCGTATAGTACAGATGGTGCAAAAATGGAATTATGTATTGCCATTTTAGGCTTACTTGACATATTTTTATTTCTGATAAGGTCTATCTAACTCCTAGTCCTCATCCATCTTACCGTCCCTAGTAAATGAGCTACCAAGGTATACGAATTTATCAACTTGTTCAATTCTCTTACCATTTAATACAATGTTGCATACTGTTTTCTCACTCTTTTTTTCTAACACCATAGTTTTTGTTTTATTTGCGTTAATTTTTAGGGTTATGCTCCAAACGCTTGCATTCAGTTTATTCAACATTCTTTTCAAGTCTTCGTTTGACTCTGCTATGGTCCTATATCCTTCTTAATATACTATATCCTGATCATCTGCTAACGCTAACCCACGTACCTTTGCTGTTTCGAGATCCACACCTTCTTCGTCGAAAGGAGTTATTCTTCTACACTTGTCCATTAATAACATAAATAGCCATGAAGACATAATGCATCCTTGTCTAACGCCTTGCACAATATCGAACCGGTCACTCAATTTCCCATTTACCCTTATACTTGCTTTGCTACCCGTACATATTGTCTTGATAGTTTCTAGGAGCCATCCTTCTACTCCGCACTCTTTCAGGACTTCCCAAACTTTACTTCTATCTACCTTGTCGAAAGCTTTTTCTAGGTCAACAAATGTACAGAAAACTTTTTTTTCCACTCTTAAGCTTTTTTCTGTGATTCCCCTTAAGCTAAATATTTGATCCGTACATGACCTTCCTGGAATAAACCCACTTTGGACTTCTTAAATCTTTTCTTCTGTTATTTTTATTACCCTACGAATAAGTATTTTTGAGTATATTTTACTTACGGTACTTAATAAACTGATCCCTCTGTAATTATTGCAGTAGCTCTTATCTCTCTTTCTTTTGTATATTGGTACGATAATCACTTTTCCAATCATATGGGACTTCTCCTATTTCGATGCATAAATTTATCAATTCGCACAGTCTTTGTGGTATTTACTCGCCACCGAGTTCAAGCATTTCTCCATTAATACTGTCTACCACGGAAGTCTTACCGATTTTAAGTTCTTGATTATATCTCTAACCTCAGTGACACAGACTTTCTCAATTGAGTTTTCAAACGCATTGTGTTCTACATCGCAGTTGTGGTTTCCTATAGCTACAATGGTCTCTGAAAGCGTCTATAATCCCGCATGCCTCTTATTGCATTTCCCCTTTACTATTTCTCATGTTGACAAGTTCTGTACTTCTATTTCCCTCCATTGCTTTATAAAGTAGATTTTTCCTTTCTTCAAAGTTGTTTTGTATTTTCTTCTCTTCTCCTGATATAATTTTACATTTTCTTTCCTTAATTAGTCGTTTGAGTATCCTATTTTCTTATCTGTAACCTTTTTACGTCTATTTCTTTCCTCATCGCTAAGACCTACCATACTTAAAGTTATCATGTACGCTTCTTTCTTTGCTTTTTTGGCATTCTGAATTTCATCATTCCACCATGCATGACCAGAAATTCTTCCTACAACCGCGTTACTGCACACTTCCATCGCACATCTAACAATGATCTCCCAGAACATAGTCCATGCGCCCTCTGTATCTTTATTTCGTATCAGCGCCTCCCAAGTTGCCTTATCTATGCTTCCGATTATATTACTTCGGAAATCTATTCGCACATCCGGTTTCTGTAGGTTCTCAATTTTGATTCGAGTTTGTTTTGTTTTCTTGTTTCTCTTTTTTCTCCATTCGCGACCTAAGTGAGTTTAAGAATTCTGTAAATTATATTACATTTTTTTATATTATTCTATTCCTTTTTGTTGAAATCTGCTAACGTCCTTCAAAATTCATGAAAATAATTCGTCATTTGTTGAAGTGCTTTAAAAACTTTTGAAATCCGGTGAATTTTTTAAATAATAATTCGAAGTGCACGTTAAATTCCTCAAAAAATCATCAAAAGAATTTTTAATTTCCTGAACATTAAGCAATTCCTTCAAATCTTTTGAAATCCCTTGAAATTTCATGATATTCCTGAACAGCCTCAGAAGTATAGTTAAATTCCATACAAATTTTCTAATTGTTTAAAATCCTTTGAAATAGCTTCAAGTATCTTAGAATTCTTTCGAATCACTCGAAATCCTTCAAATCTTTTAAACTCGCTTAAAATCTTTTAAAATCTTGTTTACAGTAAAAATACTTGATATATCCTCGGGCCAAAAACAGACCAAGCCTTGGGTCGCCCCGTTTCCTCAAGCCATACAATGATTTCGTCGGTCTGTTGTGATGATGATTAAATCTTTCATAAGAAGGGGGCGAGTCACAAAAATCTTGCAAATTCTTTAAATGAGGGGGGGGGGGTAGATATGCAAACATAATCTTTGCTTGGTCATTGGACGTTTCCTGAAAGTGCATGAATAATTTCTTGCAAATAATAACATAATTAAATCGTTTCACTGAATATATAGTATCTTATATAATTATATTCAAAATAACCTCTTAATAATTTAAAACTTAAAATAAAGTAAAAATCTCAAACACTGAATATTTTCTCTAACATTTTAAACTGAAATTTAAATATTATGACCGTCGACTTGAACCATTTTTCGTATCTTGATAGAGAAGTTTTTTGTTAAATATTGAGTAAAAGTCTCGACGTTTCGTTTTGAAAATTGAAAAAATATAATTATTTTTCCGATTTTTCAATACATTTTTATTTATCATTTCCGGACGTTCAAGACACAAGTCAGCTTACAAATCTAATCAATGGACTCAATCTAGTAACGACTCCCATTTGACTATAAACGAATTAGGCGTTGCTTAATTTCAGTGACCGAAGCAGAAACATTGAACAATTTCACGCATTTAGAATAATTTTATATTTTCTAAAATTGACTTGAATATTACTGAAGAACGATAGCTTCTGGTAGAGTTTTTAAATAATGAATCAAAACATGTTTTCCTTATTTTTATATTTTTTCTTTTTTTATCCCTTGAAATTATGTATGTATCAATGTTTTCATAAAATGTCAGTAAAGCAATTAATTAACAAAATAGATAGTCATTTGACATTGGATCACTTTATAATTCCAAGGCGAAAAAATGATAAACAGTGGAAAGTTTTTTTTGTATAATCAAAATTAAAAAATTATACTTAATTTTTTTCAAATGCATAAGTATATATAAATATTCCCCTTGGATTTACCATTGCATAATTTTAAAACATAAATATGTAGGGTTGCTCTCATGTTAATTTAAATTCTGTATACATTTATTTACTTGTAAGTCATTAAAAATTAAAAATGATTTTAAACTACATAACGAAAATATTTGTAATTTTTAAGGTGTCTTTCAATTTTATATACTATTTTAAATATTTAAATTCATGTAAAGATAACTTAAAAGTTGGTATCATATAAACAATGTTCTGAGTTAAAAGTAATTACCGTTTTTTAAAAAGAATCTCTTTATAGAAATATTCCAAATTAATGTACCTTTTCAATCTTAATCTAAACAAATAAATACTGTATCAAAGTACGTTACTCTTTGCTATTACTATAGATAATCAATTATTTTTATTTTTATTGAAAATGCAACAAGTAACTACTATGTTCAAAAAAGGTTTTAGTTTTCTTCGAAAATTCATTCTTTTCAGTTAAAAGTGCAACTGTTACGTTGAAAATTCAAGTGCCTGAAAATTCATTTTTTTCGGTCGGAAATGCATAATTTTTAGAAAAAAATTAATTTATAGATAAAAATCAAAGTTTTTTGTAGAAAATTAGATTTGTTTGTTGCGAATTATATTTTATTGGAAATTTGTTTTTTCTCGGGTTAAATTTTTTTTTGCATCTGAAAATTTAACTATTCTTTTTTTTTGGTTGAAAATGCAATTATTGCTTTTTTATTCAAAATTTATTTTTTATAAATTGAACATTTAACGGTTTTTCAATTGTAAAATTCATGTATTTAGGTAGAAAATAAATCTATTTTTTTTAAATATATCATTTTGGTTGGGGATTCAACAAGTTTTGTTTAAAAATTGTCCTTTTTTAGATACACTCAACTGGTTGAAAACACATTTTTCCAGTTTAAAAGTTAACTTTATTGAAAAATGTTCGACTATGCAGCTTCAGTTTGTTGAAATTTTAATGAAAATAAGTCTGCTTTAGTGGAAAATAATTCTTCATTGATAACAATTCATCTATTTTGTTGAGAATTCAAATATTTGGTAAAAAAACTGATTTCTTTATTCAAATACGATGGTTTTTAATTAGTTTTGTTTGTTTGTTGAAAACCGACTTTTGAAAATTTATGTATTTTGTTGAACATTTGTTTTTTTTGTGAAGAATACAATTACTTTCATGAGAATTTTACTTTAGTGTGTCATGTTTTTTGGTCAAAAATTCAAGTACCCCCTTTTCTAGAGTGTCTCGTAATATGTAAACGCTTATTTTGGAATTCTCTCTAGAATCTCGTCGAACAAGAAATTACGTTGACGATCAAATATGCTGGAAGAGAAAAATAAAAACAGGCAAAATATGCCGGAAAAAAATTAAAATTTCGGCATATCTAGCTGGAAGGTAACACTCAACCAATTTTTAAGTTTTGTTCTTATAGTTTTCCCCGAACCAATTTGAAATTAAAACTTACATGTAATCTTGAATATTTCAGATATGAAGCTAAATTATAAGTGATAAGACGATCCGGCATATTTTGCAGGAAGGAAATACTCAAACTATTTTTAATTTAAAAAACTTTTACTGACTTCATTCAACCAATTGCAGTCAATAATAAATCAAAATCTGATGAATGGTATATTTAAACCACGCTTCATAAATTTTAACCGTTTCGAAATAAAAGCAACAATGCCCTGAAAATAAAATTCTCTAATTTACAGTTTATCGTATTGCCCAGAATGACATGTAGTATTATGCTCTTGTAATTTGCACCTTACTATAATTCCAGGAATTACAGTTATCCCAGGTTGGTCACTCAGAGCACACGTGCGAGGACGAGAATTCGAGGAAGTTGTCGTCTATGCGACCGCATACCAGTCTTCTTTATTCCTTTGCTCCTCGCCACTTCCATCCCAAGTGGATTTGCATCTTCGCACTATATTCTCTAGCATAGGATAACCGCTAAAACCAAAAAAATTCTAAAGTACATATTTTCTGATCAAAAGTTAAATTTTTCCAGTTGAATTTTAAGTACATATAATTATTATTATTGTATTTTTATAATTATATAATTATTGATTGTAGATGTAGGGGCGTAATGAAAGCTTAAGATGTATGCAAGTGCAGGGAAGTGTAAAGAAAGCCTTACGCAGTGGATGTGATTATAGTAAATCGTATGGATCTTACTATGGGATTATCAGACAGATTACATATTTTTGTGTGATATATGATATACGATGAATGTGTGAAGCTCTTCGTCTGGGGTGATTGCTGAAGAGAAGGATCAGTGACCTGTGTCGGAGTGGCGACCATGGCGTTCCAGAACACACTTCTTGCTTAAATAAGCAATGCAAGAAAATAGGTGAATTATATGAGGAATAAATTCTTTTAAATAAAATTATTGCTGCTACCATCCCTTTATTAATGGATTTTTAAGCCAAAAAACATGAACTATTAGCCAAATAGTTAAATTTTCAAATAACAAAATTAATTTTTAACTCAACAGTTGCAAAACAATTAAAAACATTTAAATTTTTATTTATTTCGAAATTTTGTGATTTTAACATCCGAAAAGATGAATGTTTAACGAAAGAGATGACTTCTCTAATTAAAAAAGAAGTATGAATCCAAATGGAAGAATTTTCTATCAAAAAAAAAAAGAATCGTATTTATTCTCGGGTGTTTATTCTTTGCACTTGCAATCTGCCAATGAAAGTGTATAAAAAAAAATCTTTTTTGGATTCCAATATTTATATGAGTCTGCAGATTCTGAATTTTCCGCTTGATTGAGTAATTTAAAGATAAGTTGCTCCAAGCTCTGTAGGCTTTGAGATATACATTCTTATCCTGTTACTCGCGCTATTCTGAACTGTCTTAAAATGAATAAAAAACGACACATACTTTTCCCCATATTTTACTTCTTTATTGGCTTAAACTTTTTATTTTCGATTTTTACCATACCAGTTTCGATAAAAATAAATAAAATGACGAGTCATAAGTCATAAGGATAAATTGTTTGACTTTCTGAGTACTGCGAATAACGGCACATAAAGTGTCTTAACCTTAAAAAAATGTTATTAAAAATTTTGAAAATGTTCTAAATTTTTTAATTTTTATTTAAAAACGCTGGGTAATGAACCCGTTTTTTCTTTTCGGATCTAAAAAAAGTCTGCCAAAGCTCAATTTGATCCGTTTATTTTTTCAAGAGTTATCGTGTTGACGGCCGGATGGGCGGACGGGCAGACAGACAGACGCCATCGCCAAAACTTAATTTTCGGACTCAGGTTGTCTCAAAACTTGGAGGTCCGTTGAAAAACTGTGGAGTCAAATTTCAGACAATTCGTCTACTTTCTCAATCCTAAATCATATGAGAATTTAAGAAAGATCATTTCCAACCAAACATTAATCTTTAAAGAGTTAGCTGAATTTTTAACAAAATAGTTAAATTTTAACCAAACATTAGAATTTGTAACCAAACGAGATAAATATTGAAACAAGCTTCTAAGATTTTGCAAATAAAAAAAAAGTAAATAAACGAAAAAAGATTGCTTTTTCAGAAAATAGTTGGAATTTCAACACAATAATGAAATTGTAAACTAGATAGTAGAATTTTTAATCGATAGAGGTCAAATCTGAAGCAAAAGTATGAAAGTAGTGTTTTCATTGAAGAAGAATTGTCTTTCAAAAGTAAAAACAAACCTTTTTAACAGATGATGAATTTTCAGTCCGAAAGCATCAATTTTCTATCCATAAAGACAAATTTTTAGCAAAAGAGTTGAATTTTTAATCAAAATACATTATTTCTCAAACTAAAATATAATAATAGACTTTTTAGTAAAAAAAGAATGAATTTTCAAAGACAATTTCTTTGATCTGGTTATTTGGTTCTATTAAAACCGTTCTTATTTAAGTGGAAAAAAAACAAGAAAAAGGGGAAAAAGAGAATTTCTCCGAAAAACAGAACAAAAAAGGGCAAAAGAGGGGAATCGAAAAAAGAAGTATCTTACAATTTTTTTATAATATTTAAACATCCTTTAAAACTCCGTAAAATCGTTAGAAATCCTGTAAAATTCGTGGATATGCTTTTAAACCTTTTAAAACCTCTTAAAAATCTTTGATATTCTATGAAACATCGAAAACCCTTCAAATCTCTTAAAATTCTATTCAGTTTCTGAAAGTCCTTGAAAATACTTGTAAAAATTTTGAAATCCTATAAAATCCCTTCAAATCTTTGAAATCCTAATTAAACCCACTGACCTGAAGTATGAGGGATGCATTCCTCAAAAATCAGTAAAATACTTCGTTAGCTCTTGAAATCCTTTCAAGATCCCTTAAAATTCCGTGACTTGTTTTAAAATATCTCGAATTCTCTTAACATCCATTGAAATCCTTTGGAAAAATATGGGGCAAAACGGGACGATTTTGCTTTAGGATTTTTTTTCGCATACAAAAATACTTTTTTCCGTATTCAACTTTATAGATGCCTCAAATATTTAATGCAATAAACTTTTGTTTGCATTTTAAAAATGTACAAACCGGGACGCTCTTTTAAATAAAAAATAAAGGGTATTATGAACAAAATTATTTTTAAAAAACTGAACAGATAAGTAGCGCAGTAACAAGAACTTTACTGAGTTTTGCTGTATAAATTTTTTTACATTTAAGTAATAATAAAACTAAATTAAATAACAACGCGTCAAAGCAATGTAAAATTAACTACATCTCACGCAGTGTTTCTAATGATTCTCAAAAATTTCTAAAGCGATTTTAATTAAACTTACTTTTCGGGTTTCCTATAGCCCATTGGATTGCGCCCTAAATGCCCTCAAATACGGCATTAATAAAAAATTTTGCGCCAAAAAACTATAAGAGTTGTATCAGGTATTACTCGGGGGGGGGGGCTACCCCTCCCACCTATTTGAAAAATCAAAGTTTAAATCACATGATCTTGAAGATCTTCAAATGCGCTCATTTGCGCCACAAAGAAAAAATGTTGCGCCTCATTGATAACCGAGTTATCAGCTATCAAAACGGGGGGGGGGGGGGCTGGTGTCATTTTTCTAATATAATAACATTTTTTCAAATTTATCATAGCTAGTTGTCATAACTTCAAATCCGTTTAAATGCGCCACCCCTAAAAAATGTTGCGCTATCTAATTAAAAATAATATCATTTTTGGGGGAGAGGCAGTGTAACACAGGTGTTACATCTTTATCAGTGATATGCAATATAAAGTTGCGGACATGCATTCATTCGTCTTCAAATGCGCTTATATGCGCCATAAAATTTTTTTGAAAGTCTTGAGAATCACCTAAGATATGAGGGTCATAAGATGTTAAGAAATTTTAGTCGATTGTGAATGTGACAACAAATTTTTTCTTTGTTGCGCATTTGATCGCATTTGAAACCCCATAGGAAACTCCCTTCATCAATGAGAATTCAAAACTTTTTATTTTTTTGGTCATCATTCGTAACATGGTGTTACCTCCATATCTTTGGAAATTTTCGAGATTTTCAAACAAAAATGTATGGTGCAGATTAGCGCATTTGAACACGAATTAATTTATGACCGCAACTTTATATTGCATCTCACTGTTAAAGATTTAACACCTGCGTTACACTGCCCCCCCCCCACAATATGATATCTTTGTTAATTAGTTAGATCACAACTTTTTAGTGGTGGCGCCTTTGAGCGCATTTGATGATCTTCAAGGTCATATGATTTAAACTTTGATTTTTTAAATAGGTGGAAGCGTGCCCCCCCCCCCCGTATAATACCTGATATAACTCATACAGTTTTGTGGCGCAAAAACTTTTATCGGTGGCGCATTTGAGCGCATTTTGTGCGCAAATCAATGGTTGTAGGGGGGGGGGCTGTTTAAACTGACCTAAAATTATAAATATGCCCGAAAACAATTCATGCGTCTCATAATTGAAAAATAACAACAGAATTAAAACAAAATGACATGAGAAAATTCGGGAAAGATTCAAAATAATTTTCTTTCAATATCCATTAGATAGGGTCATACTATAGAGAGCAGATTGTCATGTTTGGCTCCGGTCGTTATTTTGCTCCATGTTCCGCTAAAATCAATTGAAATCAGCAAAAATCGTTTATAATTCCTGAAAATCTCTTAAAAGTCCTAACAGTTTGTTGATATGCTTCAGAATCTCTTGAAAGATCGTAAAATCTCTGGAAATCTGATTATACTCTTTGGAAGTCACCCAAACCTTCTAAAGTCATTTGAAAAATTAAGACAACTTTCGAAATTGTACTAGGTACTTTCTTTGAACTATTGAAACCTTTTAACGCAATTTGTAATTCTTTAGAATAGTTTAAAATACCCTAAAACTGTTGCAATTCCCTGAAACTGGTTGAAATCCTTTAAAAGCTTCTGAGATTATTTCAAATCACTGAAAATCTCTTAAATCTGTTGAAATCCCTTTAAATCTCTCAAGATCTCGTTTGCAGTGAAAATAATTTATGGATGCGACGTTTCGCTAATTTTTTTTCAAGGAAACCCGAATATGCCCTAAACTGCAATGGACAAAGTCTACTTTTTCCTTGCGGAAGATCACATATTGTTGATTTTACCAACGGGCTAACCCTCTGGTGAGGTTAAAAAGGTCGCCACTTCCAAGGAATACCCTGGTTAGGTGAGGAGTTGAAAACAGAATACCAATATATATGAGGCGATGAGCTCATAATTAATAAACGTTCCTATAAGTGCGAAAAGTCTTGTCGCATGAATCACACTTTAAGGCCAAATACTTACCTGGCGATGAACATGCGAACAAGAACTTAATTCAGGTTATTACGCCGCGAGGGTGAGAAGAGTACATTACACGATAATTCATTTCTGACGATAATTTACAAACGAGAGATTGTGAAGACGCAGAGAAAATGGAAGTGCATTATTTTCCATCTCCTAGTATTGGTGCAACCTTCACAAGGAATGAGGGAGTAAATACATGGTGAACTATTGTAAGAATGGAGAATTACCTTCATCTTTGGCATATTCACGATTTTATTTTGAACTGGTAAGGTCTTTCAAAATAATTTCCAATTTGTTTTTTCACAAATAAAATATATATATATATATATATATATATATATATATATATATATATATATTCCTTTCCTCTTATATCACTTCGGACTTTCAAAAACCAGAGTTGTGGAACTTTTTAACCATCGTTGACTCCAGATTACAGGGTGCAGATTTAAAAATAATTTCTCAGGATATTTATAATACACGTCGAGTTGAATTCAAAACAATATAAATTTCCATCTCATATTGTATGCTCCAACGATAAAAGTATGAACTCTACTCGAAGATCGCTGTACTTACTCATTATCTTGTCACGATTCCCTTGCGAGAAAAGTCGTAGGATGTGCCATCTAGTGATTTTTTTCATAAGAAAAATTAGCATAAAATATTCACTTGTACTCTTGCACAATTTGCAATCAAGTAAGAACAAGGGTATCGAAAACCAGTTATTCTGGAATTGGTGTTGTTAAATAAAGGAAATTAATTAATTCGAGTGTTGCTGTACTTTGTTTCTTGGTAGAAGTCCGGTTTTACTGCTTTACTTAAAACCGCTTAGGATTAACAAGGAACTTTTAACGTCTTAATTAAAACTATAAGGTTCACTAAGTACGCAAAGAAAAGAAGATGTAAAGTAGCATCAATATTCTATTTCTATCTCATAAAGTTGATCCAACAACTACAGTGTGCTTTATGTAACCATTCAAAAGTATAACGTTACTTTTATGATATTTCTTTGATATTACTTTGAAATTTTTTTTTCGAAATTTTAAGAAATATCATGATCAGAAAATATACAAAAAACTCCAAACGAAATCAATATATTGAAACTTTTGAATAAGCGTTTATTGTAAATAAGTAAAAACAGTGTTTAATAAAAATTTCAGTGAATAATCCTGCTTAGCGATCATAAAACTTTTTGTCTTTGCTTCTAGTTCCACTTGACGCCTATAAAATGAATCCAAATAAATAAAAAAATTAAGGAATAAATAATTTGCAATTCTACCTAATGACAAATGAATCTAACGATTTCTTAATTTGACTGATCAACATGTAGACAAACTACTAAAATAGCAGCGAATAAACAATTAAGTGATCCCACTCACAATTAATACAATTTCTATAGAACTTTTTAGTTTAGTTTTTCTTGACTTTTTTCATTGTACTATTTAAATTCGAATCTTTTTTATTTGTAAAAATTTATTGAGTGTAGGTGATTACCGGTAATTAATAAATTATTTTTTACTACATCAATCAGTGAATATTTAATGATATTCTAGTGTTTTTTCTACTAATAATGATTTGTAAGAATTTTTCACTTTGCTACTGTTTGGAAAATATAGGAGATGATTTCCTCACCGAAAAAAACGATTTCTGATTAGAGAAATTGTAATTCAGATTATTCAATGAATGTAATAGAATATCTATATTGTATTTGTAACAAATTTCAGAAATAGTTAAAAAATATTAGAATATTTATGTACAATATATCACCATGTCAATAGAATGGCTAGGATACCATATCCGCTATCTAAAAAATCAAAAATTTCAAAAGATTTTGCGAGAATTTCAAATTTTTTCAAATATTTCACGGACTTTTGAAAAAAAATTCAAATAATTATAAAGACATCAACGGATTCCAGTGATCTTTGAAGGATGTTAGAGGATCACAAATTTTTTATATTACTTGGAAATATTCCGAAGGAATTCAGAGAGTTTTAAATATTTGAAGGAATTCTAAGAGATTTTAAGAAATTACAAAATTTTGGCTAATATTAAAAGGGTATCAAAAATATCAAATGATTTCAAAGCTTTCAAGGATTTTGAGGAATTTAAAAAACTTACTGTAGAGAGATTTCTTAAAGTGTTGTCAAGAATATCGACTACTAATGGACTGTTTATTTTTTCACCAAAAGTAGTTTTGAAAATGCCTTTAAAATAAAATGAAATCTTCAAAAACCAGAGAAATTGCTCGAAACCCCTCCAAATTCTTTTAAATTCTGTCCAATTTCTTGAAATTTCACAAAATTATCTAAAATTAGTGACTGAACTTTGGAATGTTTTGAAATCTTTTAAAATCCCTTTGAGTGCTTTAAACTCTGTTAAAATCTTTGAAATCTTTAACATCCAATAAAAGTTCCTTCATCATCCTTTAAAAACTGTGGGAATTTGGAATTTGGAATTTTGAGATCTGTTCAAACCTCTTAAAGTCCTTAGAGATTACGTGAAATATTTTGAACTCTTATTAAATATTTTTAAATACGTTTATTACTGAAAGATACTTCAAAATTCGCGAAAATATTTCGATATAACATGAAATTCTTTTTTATTTCGTAGCTTGTTTCGAAATCTCTTAAAACACCTTAAAATCTATCGAAATCGTTCTCAACTCTTTAAAATTCTTTAAAACCGTAGATTTCCTATAGAATCTCTTAAATCTAAGTTAAATTGGTTGAAACCTGATTAAACTATTTAAAGTCCCTTAAAATCGTAAGCCCTTCAAAACTGACATTCTCTCTAAAAATTTATGTAATTTCTCTAAAAACTTGAAATCGATTCATATCTTTTGAAATTATATCCCAAAACTTTTCTAATACCTTAAAATCTTTTTACATTCCTTGAGGTGTAATGAAATCCTCAAAAAGCTTAAGAAATCTCATTAAATTCCGTACAAATGTTCTAATTCTTTGAAACACTTTTTAACCGCTCAAAATGCCTTAAAATCCCGTAGAATCACTTTCAATACTTTTATATCACTGGAAACCTTTAAAATCTTTTGAAAACACGTGAAGTTTCGTCAGGTAAATGGGAGAGCGTGGCTCATAAATATCTTCCAATTCCTTACAAATAGGGTGAAATGAGGGGTCTTTAATTGCAAAACCCATTCTTCCGCAATTAATGGACGTTCCCTAGCACACTCGTGACAAAATTAATATAATTAAAAAAAACATTTTTCAAGGTTTCCCAACCCAGAAAATGAGAAAAGTAAAACTCTGGCTTTAGGGAGAGGTTGATTGCCTTCATACGGAGGATTTAAGTGACTCTTAAGCTTCCAAAGAAGCAATACGATTAGCTAACTGGAGTTTTAAGTTCCATTTGAAGTTTAAGTGAAGGCGATAAAATGGACCCTCGGAATACGACTTTTCCTTCTTCTGGTTCCGCCACTGTTGAGCCATCATCGTTGGTAGAGAAAGGCTAGTTCAGTCATACGTTATTGCACCTGAATGCGTATTCACGAACGCGGGAAGAGATCGCGCGTCAAATAAGGGCGTATGTATCCATGGCAGACCGTGAACTGCGGCATGGACATAAAACACACGCATACAAATGGTGTGCGTGTACTTAGCATAAGTCTCGCACCCGAGGCACTCTCTCATCGTATTTCATTCCGCGGCTAGGCTGCGGCGACTCGAAGTGAGCACAAGCATAACCGCCCTCTTCTTCCTCCTCCACTTCTTCTTTCGACCGCGTCCTCCTCCAACTCGTTTTTCGTCATCTTCTTCAGTGACTTGAGCCGGTTACATTACCAAAGTAATGTAATGAAACCGACAATGAGAATAAATTCAAGGACAGTTGGAGAATTTGTTTGATAATTGTCAGAGAAAAGATTAAGTACCTGTATGACTAAAGAAGTTACCCTCGTCTAATTTAAAACGATATGAAAATGAGATTTCAGAGTCAACGCTCTGAAGCATGTTTTGATGACGTTTTTTATTGCTATTGCTCCAGGCTTATCTTTTCATTTTCATTTCGCTTTATATTCCAAAATTTACACTAGTAGCTTGAGTTTATTTGCTGATTATTCTCTTATTAAATGTTAATAATTGTCTTTTCTGTATATCGTAAGAAGGAAGAAAGCTTCTTGATGAAGATCGGTTTAACCCATTCCATTCCCTTCCAATCATCAATTCGATAGCATTCTGCCACTTCTATGTTCCAATTTCATCTATCCATTTCACCTAATCATTCCATTTATACATTCCGTCTATCCATTGCATCCACTACATACATTTTATCTATCCATTCAATCCACTTTAGACATTTCAGCCATCCCATCTATCCATTCCATCTATTCATTGCATCTATAATCCATTACATTTTAGTATTCCATCTATCCAGCTCATATATGTAATGCATTCATTTTAGCCATGTAATCCATTCATCCATACCATCCATCTATTTTGTCTATACATTCCATTGATATCATTCATTAATCCATACCATCTGTCTATTTAATATACCCATATTTTCTAAGAATTCCATTTATTAATTTCATCCATTTATTCCACCTTCCTTAACCATTCTCCCATTTTATCTATCAGTTCAGTCTATTTTTCTCTGCCTATTTATTCCTATCTATTTATTCATTCATATATTTATTTACACATACAATCTATTGATTCCATCTAATCATTCCATTTATACATTTTATCTATCCATTTAGTCTATCTATTTAATTCATTTCAGAGACTTCAGCCACTTCATCTATTCATCTATTCACCCACGCCATATGTCCATACCATCTACACATACAACCTAACCATTCCATCTATCAATTTTATCTTTTCATTTTATTTATCAATTTCATCAATCCATTCCATTTACCTATTCCATCCGCTTATTGCACATATCCATTTCATTTCAACATTCCATCTATATATTTCATCTATTCCATCTTTCTATTCAATCTTCCGATTTCATCTATCAGTTCCATCTTTCTATTTAGTCCAGCTATTCCATACATACTAGCCATTTCATCCATTCAATCTATCCATTTCATCGAATCACTCGATTTATACATTCTACATATCCATTATATCTGTATATTCAATCCATTTTATAGACATTTCAGTCACTCCATCTACTCATTTATTAACCGACACTATCTATCGCTACTATCTTTACATACAACATAACCGTTCCATCAATCAATTATATGTATTCATTTTATCTATCGATTTCATCAATCCATTCCATCTATCTATTTCATTAATCTATTCCATATATCTATATTATCTATTCATGCATCTTTCCATTTCACCTATCTATTTTATCTGTCTTTTACAGCTATAAATTTTATCTATAAATTTCCTCTATACATTCCACCCATTTCATTAATGTGGTCCATTCAACCATTCTTGCATTCTATTTATCTATTCCATATATCCATTCCTTTTATCAATTTAATCGATTTATCCATTTTATCCGCCTATTGTGTCTTTTTGTTCCACACTTTTACGCTATTTAAGCCATTCCAATTAAATTCGAAATTTCAGCTATTCCAACCATAAATTTAATTTATCTATTTTATCCATTCTCGCTATTTCATCGATTAATCATTATCATCTCTTCATATCTTCTACGATTTCCATATATCCATTCCATCTTTCTATTCCATCTTTCCATTCCATCTAACCATTTCATTTATACATTACATCTAAACATTCCCTCTGTCCATTCTAAATATATATCCATTTCGTTTATGAATTTCATATAAGCATCAATTTAATCTTTCTATTCTATCCGTTTCCGCCATTTCATCCATTCATTGTTACCATCCCTCCATTTATTCAACCATTTTCATCTATCCATTCCATCTATCCATATCGTCTCTCACCCCCTCCTCTCTCTCTTTCATTATTTTTGGCATTTTAACTATTGAATGATTACTATCTTTATATTTTTTCTGCCCGGTTAATCTGTCCATTATATCTAACTATCCTATTGATCTATTTGATCAATCAATTTCCTCTATCTTTCCATCTAACCATTCCATCTATCTATTCCATCAGTTTATATATTAATCTATACTATCTATCCATTCAATATAATGATTGAATCTACTCAATCGAACTGATAATTCATGATTCACTATATTATAACATACATATAATCATTTTAATTCCATGTATCCATTCCTACTAACTATTCCATCTATCCATTTCATTGATCTATTTTATCTATTTCGTCTGTCCATTTTAGCCATTTTATCCATTAAATCATTACCATCTCTCTATTTCTTCTGCCCATTGCATCTATATATTCTATCTAACTATTCCATTTCTCTATTTAATTAATCTACTCCATCTGTCTATTCCATCTATCCATTCCACTTATCAATTGTATATATCAGTTCCATCCTTTCATACATTCACCCAAACTATCTACCCATCCACTTATTTATTTAATCAATTTTGTCGATCTATCAATTCCAACTATCCCTTTCCTTTTTATGTTTTATTCATTTTAGCCTTTACATTCATTCATCTATTTCCGTGTACCATATATCCATTCCATTTACCTATTCAATCAATTCTTTCCATCCATAAGTTTCATCTATCTATTCTATCCATTCCAGCTCTTTTATTATTTCATCCTTACCATCACACTATTCTTCCACTATGTTAATCTACTCTATACCAACTAGAGATCTCTTTTTTAGGTGTCATTTTTTGCTTACCCTGTTTTTGAATAAGATCGCACCATGCTGTTATTTTTAATTTGACACAAACGAATCTGGGTTCCCACCAGTGAGTCTGAATGTAATACCTGAAACTCTCCCTAAAATAAATTTTTTTACAGTGTATGCATTCTATCTAACCATTCAATCTATTAATTTTATGTATTTATTCCATATATTTCAGCCAATTAGACCATTTAAGACATTTCAGCCATTATTGCCCATTATATCTATCAATTCCATCTATCCATTTCATTTAACTATTTGACTAATTCCAGTTATCTATTCAATCCATTTCAGCTGTTTTATCATTTCATCCTTTACCATTTACAAATTTCTTCTACCATTTCATCTACCTATTCCATTTATTTTATCTATCCATTTTATCCAACTACCCCATCCATTTCAGCCCTTTTATATATCTAGCAGTTCCATCTAGTCTATCTACTTTATGCACTGTATCCATTCTATGTGTACATCCACTCCGTGTACTCCATCCATTCCACACACTCGCCGAAAAAAGTGGGTTTTCCATTAGAACCCATTTTTGATTCCAAAGGAACTGCAACAACAATGAAACCAACTTGCTGAAAAGGACCCAAAACGATAAATAAGCTCTTGATGCTACCTTAGTTTGTGTTCTAAAGGATACCAATTGTAATTGATCCTATGTATAAAGAACCTATTTTTCGCTTTGCCCACTTCGACATGTGTTATTTAATTAATAACATAATTTTTACCTTAAGGCACACATGCAGTCGAACTCTGATGGAGATAACTTAATTAATATAATTAAAGTACAAAATATTACAGCAATCAAAAATAGATATAAAGACTTGATAAATATCATTTGCAGATTATGTAGCAAAGTTGTAAACGTACAGGTATATTCATATGCAAGAAAATTTTCGTTTCAAGTCATCGGTGGATAACTCTAAATCGATCCCTAACTTACCAGCCACATTTTGCAAGCGGTAGGTTTGTGAATGCCGCTCAATGTTCTCTTCAAGTCCTATCTCAAGGAACCCTTTTGTCTCTCTATATGTATCTATTGGAATTCAAGTTCTAATTGATACCAACATTTATTTAAGCCGAAAATTTAGTGAACTCCCAGTTTTTTCTGTGCTTCATCTACTATACGTTAATGAGCCGAAAAGTAATGTTGTACAAAATTTTTTGCAGCTTGCAGATCTGAAAATATGATAAAAAGGTAAGAAAATTTGACCGCTTTTAAAGGCAGTGAACTGTGAAGCGTAGTTTTTCATTGAAAAAATAATAGGAAAAATATGAAAAAATTCATGGTGGTACTTTGAACATTGTTGAACAGTTTGTTGTTGAAAAAATTGAAAAATATAAATAATTGTTCGTTTTTTGTACATTAATATGCAACTAAACTATCTTTGGCTCTACTGAAAATAACGAAGTGATTTAAATTGGAGGTAGGTAGTCCTGGATTTCCTTACCACGTGCTTCCAAAGCCTTGCCACCAGGCTTTGACCAGGGCCATGCCTCTTAAACTGTGACGCCCCTCGAACCTCAATTTACGTTTTCATTCATGAAATAAAAGTAGTATGCAAAGTAAGATGATATTATTTTAATTAAAAACAATTCTAATCAGTACAGTGTGCCTACAAGAAACGTTTGGTTTTTATGTTTTCCTTTAATATTCTTTATTTTAGTTAACAATTGATCTGTTTGTAATGTCTTCATTTATAGCTGTTGTTTGAAAATTTATTTTTTTTATGATTCGTCATTTAAGTTCTCAAGTGATCCCTTCGTTCATCTCTGTATTTACAATTTCTATTTAAAAATTGATATTTTCTAGTTGAGAATCTAACTCTTTGCCTGTATGAAAATTAATCGTTTATGTTCAACATGTTACCATTTGGTTTTCAATTAATCTGCTTTGTTTGGTGATTTTACCATATTCTTGTAATTTTTTTTTAAATTAACAGTTTTCTGCAAAATTAAAATCTTATTTTTGTTAAAAAGTAAAGTAGTACATGTTGTATTGCGAGGAAATATTTCTTCGTTAGTTGTTCTTTCGTTGAAAATTCATTGAGTAAAAAATTTCATATTTTCGCGATGACAATTGAACTGATTTACGGAAAAATCATTTTCTTGACATCAGATTTTTACAATTTGTTGGTAAATAAAAATATTTGTTTTAAAATAACTGTTTTCTGGTACCCTTTTTTGTTTCTGAAAATGTATCTATTACTTTAAAACTTAAACAATAAATGTGAAAATATAAGTATTTGAAATTATATTATTATTAATATTGACCTGTAAAAAGATAATATTTTAAGGTTCAAAATTTGACTGTTTCAAAAATAATTCATCAAAATATATCTCTTTTTTGGACATATAATAGCATAATTAGAGTTAAAATCTCAGCAAGAAAAAATTCTTTCATAATTTCTTACAATATTTAAAAAAAGTTTGTAGTAATATAAGATATGCATAAATTTAAGGCCCAAGATATTTCTGTACTTGATTAAAGACTTCGGAAAAATCTGAAAAATTTCGAAAAATTTTAATTTTTTATTTCAGAAGTGTGTACAGAATTCTAGAAAAAAGTAAAGTAATGTAAAAGATATTTATGACATTTTCACGCTGGAAAATCATTAAGAAATATTCTAAAAGGTTTCTAAATTATAGAATGTTTTTAGTCTCTTTAAAAATTCCTAAATACTGTGAAACAGTCAAAGTAACTGAAAATATTCCTTAAATTATATTACAATCCTCCGGATTCAGGTTTAACAATTTGAACGTGTTTTGTAATGCTTTTAAATGCTTCAAAATATTCTATTGACGTTTAATTTTTTTAAATAAAGACATACTGTAACATTCCCTGGAAGCTAAAGGAAATTTTCTGACTATCATGAAACGTGTGAATAAATATTTTTAATTTAAATTTAAAATTTATTAAAAAATTAATTAACTAAAAATTTTTTATTTAATTTCAAATATCATTGTTTGAAGTGTTTTTCAATGTTTTTATTAGTCTCAAATTTTTGCTAAAACTTCTAAATATGTTTCAAAATTGTTCAAATTTTTCCTACAATTTCGGAAAAAATTCTGCAAAATTAAAACTACTTTTTATTGTTTAGGATTATTTTTGATATTTTTACAAATCTTTTTGAAATTTTTAAAACCTTTTCTGTTGTTCTCTCAAAATGATCTTTGGGAGATGAATAATCATTACAATTTTCCATAAATGATACGAAAAATTTCTTATTTTCTTGAAATCTTTTAAATTTTAAAAAATATTGTGAATAAAAACTTGTGACCATCTCTTGACTTTCATCGAAGTTATTTTGAAGTTTTGTTATCATGCAGAATTGAACAATTATTTTATGGAAATTTTTAAAAAATGTTTCAAACATTGTTTCATGTAAATCTTCTACATTGTTTTCCAAAATTTTAAGATATTATGTTCTTATTGTCTAGGAACGCTTGCAAATTTCTTTTTTTTACAATTTCAAAATTTTATTTTGGAATCATTGAAAATGTAATTTTTTTAGGCTATTCTAATTTTTATTAATTCACAAATTTTGTTAAAACTTCTACATTTCCTTTAAAAGTGTTCAAATTTTTCCTTCAATCTTGTAATAAATTCTGCCAAGTTCTTGATATTTTCAGCATTATTTTCCGAAATTTGCGGAAGTAATTTCAAATCTTGGTGAACACTTTTTTTATTTATTAAAAAAAAAGTTAATTAAAATTTTCCCCGCAATCTGCAGTTGAAAAATTCAATTTTTAAACCATTGAAATCCATTTGAATGCTTCACAATCTTAATTGTTAATTCTCCAAAAATCTAAATTTTATTTGAAATTGGTCGGTATCGATAATTTGTCTGTCATCAGTTACAATATTAAGTAAGTAAGGATTTTTCTAGGATGGAAGCTTCTAAGATTTCCCCTAAGAAATTACATTTTTCTTGCACCTTCTTCCCTATCCTTTACACACCTCCCACACACTTACTTGGTGGTGGGAGGGGGACTTACAGTTTAAGGTGGGTTCTGAACCACCAAGAGCAACAGCCTTAAGTACTTAGAGAACCTTTTTCTCTAGAGGTACCGGTCCCACGACGCTCAGGAGATGAACAAACCCTTGCTAGGCTAGTGTTCACCGCATGGGCCACCGAGGCACTTCCAGAGTGCGAGGCGGCAATCGAACCCGCAAGACAGAGTGAGTCCAAAGCCTGCGCTTTAGCCCCCACGACCATCGTCCTACTTATTAAGTAAGTAAATATTTATATTTCTTTCACAGAGCAATTATCACCATAGGGAATAAGTTCGAAGGATACATCTCTATCCATTGGTGTCTCGTTCAGCCTCGTTCAAGGCCAGATGGAGGCTTGGTGGCACAAGTCCAGTAGCACGTGGTGAGGAAAACCTAAGACTGACTTCCAATATCGCAATTTGCATGTAGATAACAAGAAGCACATACTTCTTTTAAATTGGAAGTTATTACAGATAGTCCAAGTAACTATATCCAATTTAAGTCACTTTCTTATCTTCAGTAGAACCGAAGATAGTTTAGTTATATTATTATGTGAAAAAAAACGAACAATTATTTATATTTTGTAATTTTTTAAGCAATAATCTGTTCAAAACTGTTTAAAGTAACACCATAAATTTTTTCATATTTTTCTTATTATTTTCTCAATGAAAAACTACGCTCTACAGTTCACTGCCTTTAAAAGCACTGCCTTTAAATTTCCTTACTTTTTATTACATTTTCAGATCTGCAAGCTGCAAAAAATTTTGTACAACATCACTTTTTGGCTCAGTAACGTACAACATTTTCACCTTCAAAATGATCCATCTTTCATTAGGCTACGATTTTTTCCCCTTAGTTTTTCAACGTCAAACCCAGAGGACTCGAATTTTCTCGCCGATAGTAGTTTATCTACTCTATCAGCTCCATCAACTCCGTCCATTTTTTGAAGTCTATCCATTCAATCCTTTAAATCCATTTTATCCATTACATCCACTTTATCCACTCAGTCTGCTCCATCCACTCTATCCACTCTATCCACTCTATTCTGTCCATCAACTCCTTCTACTCTTACCCATTACATCTCCTTCAGTGTTTTATACACCCATTTCATCTATCCATGCATTCCAACCAGCCATTTATGTGCACTCTTATTCTAATGATTCTTCTGCCTTCTTGTCTGATCTTCTATGCACAACATTCGCAGTAAAGTAATAAAGACATATCAAAATATTTATGCAAAGTTATTCTGATGGTACGGCAGTCCTCGCCTCTATCTGCTACTGTTTCTGTTCCTTTTATAAATTCCTAATCTTACAATGCACTAATTCTGTCATCATTTCGCACATATTACAAATTAATTTGTACACTTCATCCTGTAAATTCTTGCCATTATTGTCCAGTCCTTCCTATTGACCTCGAAACACTTCGAGAACATCCAAATACGCTCGCTTCAACCTGTGTATAGAAATAATTAAAATCAAAATTCCCCTCATGAATAAAACAACTTTCTCCCAAAAGTATGCTTTTCATTTTAGTGAATGGTGCCTTTTCATGCATGCTTCGCGCTGATGAAACATTTTTGCGTTTCTGATTCGCATACTGTTTGGTGTATGTTGTGGTACCGCCACATCCCAATTATATTCCGAATTTTACAGATATGTCTTGATGTGGGTTCCAGGCACACCAAACGGTAGTCGAGGTGCGATGACATCAAACCGCAACCGTGTATTGAAAATCCATCCGGTCATGAGCTTCCAACCCCTGTAATGGGAGCCGCTCGTAAATCGTGAATTTCGGTCTACAAGGGGCACCAATGTTGTTTAAAGGTGTCGTTTGCGATTCACAGTTCGGTACAGAATCGCTTTACTCGATCATCACTCAGACGCCTTTAACAAATATGCAACGGTTTAACGATCTCTGTACTGTAAAAACTAACACTCTGACTGAAAGTCAACTCACGTTCTTGCCACCTTTTTCTTTTCTTAAAACTATAAGCAAGCTATATAAGAGGAGGCATCCAGAGAAGAGTCACGCACCCCGGAGGGAAGATCGATCGTCATAACTCATCTACATCGACCTGTCGTCAGCTCGAGTTCCTTTGCACCCAGCTTGACGGATGGGTACGTTTCGCTGCATGAGATTACTGCAGGACTTTTCTTCACAAAAGAATTATTGTTCAGGATTTAGGGGGCTTGTTTTGCTGATTGGGTGCTAAATTTGTTTCTGGGTTCTTCTTTTAAATTCGAGATATACCTTTGATAATGGTATTAAAGGACCTGTATCTACTTCTTTAAAGAAAATAACCACAAAAATAATCTTAATTAACTGAAACATTAATTAAAAATTTGCATTGTTTTTCTCAGTATAACATTTTAACAAGGATGATGTATTTTCTGACAAATTTAGGTTTTATAATTAATTGATGTGTGAGCACAGAAAATTAATTTTTAAACCAAAAAAGAATTTCGCCTCTTCTTTGTTCATACTTTCTTCTTTAGTGAAACATTTTAATATCATGATTATACAATAGAATCAAACCTTGATGCTTAATGAACACTATTTCTTGGACATTACATTTTCCGAAAATAGATAACCAATAGTAGATAATCACAAAATTGCGAAAAATGTCGCTGTCAAAATTGACAACTCTTTGACTGTCTCGCAGTTTTTCTAAAAAAGCTCATAAATTTTAGTTCTATTTTAGGGAGTATTTCAACAAAATTCTGCACTTTTCTGTTGTTACATGTAAGGTTCAATGATATGAAGATTAAACATCTCTTACCAATCCTACTAATCTCACGGAATATCAGAGATAAAAAATGTCAATAAGTAAAGCTTCTGTGATTTATGCAAAATCATCATAGTTTCAACTATTGCTTACTTAATAACATGATTTTAATTGTAAGTACAGTAATGGTGAATTCTAATTATCGAGAATTGAGTATTCCGAGATTCCCAGGAGAAACACCAGAAACGATTATCTATTGATGGACAGAGATGTGAAAATCGTATCCTTGACGAAGCATAATAAAAATTTTTAATACAGCTACTTGACTAAGTTCTTGATATTTTTTTTCTATGTGCATATTAAATTAAATATATAATCTTTATTTTGAAACAAAAACTTTTTATTTATTTTTCGAAACAGATGCAGATAAATGCTGTTTAATTTGTTTTTATCTACTGCAGGGTGGTTTCCCTATGGAAAATAAGGAAAAAAAATTTTGAAATATTTATGTGAAGACGATTTTGAAAGAACTTTTGTAAAACTTCTATAAGTTCTTTAATAAATGATCATAATAAAAATGAAATAAAACTTGAGTTTTTAGTTATCGATAAAAAAATCTGTTTTCGAGAATATAAAAGTAACAATCAGTGTTGTTTCACCAGATCGGCAAATTTAGACGAAGGCCTAAAGGTGCATCCCTTCAGGGAAAGGGGCGAATTAAAGAAAAATAATTTAAAAAATTTCATTCAATTTTAAAGAGACAAGCATTACAAATCGCGCGCGTTATTTTTAATTTTATTTTTAATTTTTAAAAAAATTTTTTTTTTTTGTAATTTTTATTTTCTTTTATAAAAATTTCGAATATTTATTTATTTAAATTTTTGTTTTTATTTGTTATTAAGAATATATGATTTTAATATTTCTGATATTTTTGAGTAATTCCAAACTAATATTAAAGATAATAATTGAATTTTTAATAAAAAATGATTAATTGTCAACGAAAAATGTAATACATAATTAATATTTTGGCCAAAAAATATATAAATTAGAAATCAAAAAGAGTTAAATTATTTAAAAAGACAAATTTTCAACAAAATTGTTCAATCCTCAAAGAAAATTCATTTCTCAAAAAAAAATTTGACGAAAATTATGAATCACCAATCAAAAAAATATGTTTGAACAAAGAAGTTCTTTGAAACGATTAGTTAAATTTTCAGCAATGAATTTGTAATGAAGAAGATAAATGTTCTGCCAAAAAGAGGAATTTTCATCGAAAAGTGTACTGGTAAATATTTGTATTAAAAAAAACATATTAATTTTCAAACAAAAAATAGTGACTTATCCAAAAGGAAGAACATTTCACCAAAATAAGTGTAATTCTTTACATGGTAAAAAGAAGTTTTCGAATAAAAAAGTTAACTTGAAAACAAGCGTTGAATTTTAAAGCAAAGATATTAATTTTCTGCAAAGATGATTACTTTGCTACCAAAATAGACGATTTTTCAACAAAAAAGTTTAATTTGTAACGTAAAAATATAATTTATCAATAAAAATGTTAATCTTAAACCAAATATTGGAATTATTGAAATGTTTATTTTAAGAGACTATTTAAAACGATTTTTAAACATTGTACAAGATTCCCAAAATTACCAAAAATTAAACTTTAATATTTTAAAAGAATTTTATATATTTTACAGAATTTTAAAACAATTTTAGGAAAAAGTCTAATTATTTCAACAGGTATTTAATTTTTAGGTATGGATAAAAGTTTTCAAAAGATTTAACACTATTTAAAAATTTAAAAAAAATTATGAATGTCGAAGAAAATCCGCAAGAGTTACAGGCAAGTTTATTAATTATAAAGCTTTTTTTAAATTTTAGAAACAATGTGCTTTATGTTTTGAAATACTTTTGAAAATGCATCTCATTTGGAAGAAATTTATTTAATCCCTTTAGTTAATAATTTAACTTTTTCGTTGGATATTAATCTAAAACTATTTTTAAAGCAATTTTTTTAAAACTTGAGAGCATTCTAAATACTCGATGGGCAAATTTAGACAAAGTCCTAAAGGTGCATCCCTTTAGGGGAAGGGGGGAATTAAAAAAATGATTTTCAGAATAATTTGCAGCAAAAAATTGTTGGCCAATTTAAGATATTTTTTGGAAAATTTCACATTTAATATTAAAGAGACAAGCATTATAAATCGCGCGCGTAGTTTTTAATTTTAGGAGAAAAACAATTTTTAATCAAAAATAAAAATTTCGAGTATCTATTTAATTTTAAGTTTTTAAAAAATTCTAAAATAATATTAAAGATAATAATTGAATTTTTAATAAAAAATGATAAATTGCCAACGAAAAATGTGATACATCATTCATATTTCAACCAAAAAATATGTAATTTGGAAATCAAAAAGAGTTAAATTATTGAAAAAGATAAATTTTCAACAAAATAATTGAATCCTCAAAGAAAGTTGATTGCTCAAAAAAATGTAACGAAAATTATGAAGCACCAATCAAAAAATTATTTTTGAACAAAGAAGTTCTTTAAATCGATAAGTTAAATTTTGAGCGAAAACAATGAATTTTTAACGAAGAAGATCATTTTTTTGTCAAAAAGAGGAATTCTCATCGAGAAATGTAATGGTCAATATTTGTATTAAAAAAAATTTTAATTTTTAAATAAAAAACAGTGGCTTTTCCAAAAGACAAAAAATTTTACAAAAATGGTTAATTCTTTACTTGCAAAATATAAGTTTTCAAAACAAGATTAATTTGAAAACAATCGTTGAATTTTAAAGCAAATATACAAAATTTTCTGGAACGAATCTTACTTTTCTACTAAATTAGACGATTTTTCAACAAAAAAGTTTAATTTGTAATGTGAAAATATAGTTTATCAACCAAAAAGTTAAGCTTAAAACTAATATTGGAATTATTAAAAAATTTTATTTTAAGAGAATATTTAAACTGATTTTTAAACATTAAGGAAGATTCCCGAAAATTATTAAAAATTAAACTTTAATATTTTAAAATTAATTTATTCATTTTACAGAATTTTAAAACAATTTTATGGAAAACTAATTATTTCAATAGATACTTAATTTTTTAGTATGTTCAAAAGTTTTCAAAAGAATCAATACTATTTAAATATTTTAAAAAGTACAAATTTCGAAGAAAATCCGCAAAAGTTACAGGCATTTTCATTAATTATGAAGCCTTATTTAAATTTTAGAAACAATGTGCTTTATGTTTTGAAATACGTTTGAAAATGCACCTCATTTGATAAAAATTTATTTAATCCCCTTAGTTCAAAATTGTACTTTTTGGTTGAATGTTAATCTAAAACTATTTTTGTAGTACTTTTTTCAAACTTCCTAGCATTCTAAATACATGTTGAAATTATTTGAGTTTTTCCTAAAATTGATCTAAAATACTTCAGGGTTTATCTCGAAAAATGTTCAGAACCTTCTGACATGTTTAACAATATTTACATTATTCTTTTCGAAATTTCTTATTAACTGTATACCTTTCTAAACCTTAGAAAGTTTTAAAATTTTTATTCAAAATCTTCAAAAATCTTCATTTCGTTTTAAGAATTCAGAAATCCTCAGAGGATTCAATTATTCTTCGAATCTTTTCAAATTTTCTAACTATATTTGCAATGAACTTACCTACGATTTGTTTAAATCCAAAAAAGTTTTAAAAATACATAAACCGGCAGTGCTAATAATATAATATTTGAAATAAATAAATTAATGTCAAATTATGCACTATTTGAAAATGCGAAAGAAGATAATTATTACACAGGCTGATAAAAAAGGCATAACTTTGGTATCCAAGACCGGAATATGTGACCCTGAAGGATGTTTTTACCCTAAAAGCGAATCTGTTATCAAAATTTTTTTTTTGAGATATCCGAACCTAAAAGTGGAAAAATGGCTATTTGTAGCCATATTTGAGACAATATAACACGATCAGCAATTTCTTTCATAAAAACTGCTAATGCCATAATTTAGTACTTCTTTTTACCTATCATTTTAATTTTCTACAATTCCGAACCATTTTTTTTCTCCGAGATATCGCACATTAATTATTATATCCGTTCAGGATGATATAAAATGGAAATGAAACTCAAAAAGGTGTACTAAACGATGGCGTTATCAGTTTTTATAAAACAAAAATTAGGTTCATGTTATGTTGCCTCAAACATGGCTAAAAATAGCCATGTTTGTACTTTTAGGTCTGGATATCTCAAAAACCTGACATGTAGGACAAATTTGAATAAAGGATTCGGCTGTAGGATTGCAAAATGTTTTGTGGTCACATGTTCCGGTCTTTGGGTACAAATTTTTGTCGGCCTGTGTAATTTTTTGTTTATTACCTTTTTCACAGTAGCTGGGAGCAATTTCTGGCTAATCGTCCAATTTTGCGTCCTAGCATATTTTCGAAAGATGAAAAATTACTCGTTACACCCATTACGATATGAAATAAACCTGAAGCAAAACGAACAGGTAAGGGTGTTTCGTTTGGTTATATGCAAATGTTAAATATCTAGCCTATACTAGCAAAAAAAGTTTCTTGATTTTCTTGAAATGTGATTATGTCTCTGAGGTAATTGAAGTACGTGCGAACGAGCTTTTGATTCGTTAATGCAACACTCATGGTGAGAGTACTCATCTGAAACTTGTCACGGCAAATCATTTGTATGCATGTATTTAAGAGGCAACTGGAATTTGAGCAGGTGAGATTAATAAAGTATTTATTACGCGACACCATATGCCGACTAACTCGAGAAATCACGTTTTGTATTTGAATGAAATCGGTGCATAAAGGAACATTGCAATTTAATGCAGTTCGGTACTGCAATTCAAATCAAAACAAACTTTATCGCCTCAAATCTTGGCGTTCCTGCACACTTGAATTATCATAAAACTCGTTTCAATCTGAATTTACTGAGCACTTTCTTTAAAAACTATTCGCTTTTATTACACCCAGTTCATTAATCTGATCAATTATTTGTTATTTATTGTCCTGAACAGGTAGCATGTCAATATTTTTTTGAGAGAGGTGACAAGTTTATAGGTTTGTGTATTAGCTTATAATTAAATGCGAATATTTTATAATATATTACCCACAAACAACATCTGCGATGCAAAAATCTGTCAAGTGAAACTCTATGAATCTGTGAAATTAAAGTTGAGCATTTTTTTAGACAGAACTTTATAAAAAGCTTTCAAATAAATCTTAAAAATCGATTTTAGTAATTTAAAAATTTTTCTGGGTTATATTTTACCATTAATCTCCAACGCCCAGCAAGATACTTTTTTTTAAATTCATTCACAAATTGTCTACATGGTTCTATATAAAAGAAAGTTTCTGATTACCTTTTATTTTGAGAGTTTTCTTCTTAATTACTTGACCAACTTTGATTGAGCAAATTCGGGTAGTTGTACTGCAAAGATTTTTTTGCATGACAGATATTTCTCGTGGGATTTCATGATTGTTGTAATTTGTTAATAAAGTAGATACGCCTCATTAATTTTATTTTAAATTAATTGCCTATGGCCAGGTTTATGAACTTACTTGACACTTCCAATAGATGAACCTTTTTCCTTTATCATAATGGAACAATAATTGCAAAATAAATTTTTGTTCTACTTTAATAATAACAACCGTAACTTAAAAAACGTGAGTATGCATATAGAAAGTTAGTACATATTTAAATTATTTGTTTTATATTTAGATTGGGTTTTCGCCAAATTAATTAAATTTCATTTTATTAATTTTATATTGAATGACTAATATAATCATGGTAATATAAAAGTATTGTTAATGATTTTTTACTTTAATTAGTTAGTGATTTAAATATTAATAATTCATTCCTAAATTCTACTACAATGTAGCGCAAACCAATGCAAAAAAATTGTTCTTTCCAACATCAACAACAAAATTTTCAGTCAAGAAAGAAAAAATATTCAACTTAATTATTGAATTTTTAGACTCAAAAGTAATTTTCAACATGAGAATATCAATTTTAAATTAAAAAGTTTATTTTTAATGAACTAGTTGAAATCCAACCCATAAAGATTGATTTTTAACAAAATATATAAATTTTTGGGCGAAGAGATGAATTTTTGACTAACATTATTAACCTTTGACAAAACAAAAAAAAAATGGAATTTTCACCAAAGTAGTTGGATATGAATTTTCTACCCATAGAGGTGAATGTTCAAAACAAGAAGACGAATTTTCAAGAAAATAATTGAATTTTAAATTAAGGAAGATATTTCAGTCCAGAAATAAAGCAAATTTCAACCAAATCGTTAAATATTCTGTAAAAAAAGTTGATGCTTCTAATGATTAACTTTTCAAAAAATAATAAATTTCTTAACCAACAAACTTGACTCATGCACAAAAATTTTTTGTTTAACAAAGATGATCAGGTTTTAACAAAGTAGTTAAATTTTCAATCAGCGACATATTTCGATTAAAACAAAAATGATTGAATTTCTCCAAAAAGTTCGTTTTTCAGCAAAATATTTTATTTTGAACTATAAAAGAAGTTTCACTAAAAGATATGAACATTCAACAAAGAACTTTATTTTCAACAATCTAGTTGAATTGCATTTAAAAAGTATGAAAAAATGCATTATTGTTGAATTATTACAAAAAAATTTAATTTTTCAACTGTGCTTGCCTCTTCATCTTAATCTATCAAAACTATCGGTACTAAATATTGACGAGATGTCAGTAAAAATATTTTTGCGACAAATATTGAAAAAATCTTTGAGATCTTGAATAGTTTTAAAAATTTTACATATATGTAATCTCTAAATTTTCATATTTTAGAGTAAGCACGTACAGTTGTAAAAACTGTTAAAGATATTGGAATTTTTTAAAAATGTATTGAGAAATGTGAACACGAATAAAAAAAAAATTTCTTAAAACATAAAATACGATTAGCTACAGTTTTTATTAAAAACTATATCATATCTTCGCAATACATACAGCGAACATGTAGGCATAGACATCTAGGTCGAACATTAGGCAAAAATTTTAGATACAAAATGCATTATTGTTAAGTTATTAGAATGAACCTTAATTTTTCACCTGCGCTCGCCTCGCACGGGTAAAAAATAGGCTGTTAATATATTTTTTATCTGTTTTAATCTCACAGTTTCTGAGGCATTAACATAAAGTCATGTCTAAACTGATTTTAATGGTTGGTCAGTTGGGTGGTCCAAAAAGGAATTGGCAATTTTTTATCTAATTTTCATGCATAGCACCCCAAATTTGTTCGAATCGACAAATAAATAGATGCGTTTTTTTAATGATATTTATAGGTTGCCCTAGACCAATGACGCCTTAACAAGTCTTTCCCATTAGAAAAAAGAAGTTTTTATCAATTTTATTGAGAATTTTTATTATCAGGTAAATCGAGTTAAAACTCGACACTTCTCTCCACTATAAGCTATAAAATACAAATAAATAATTACTTTTTAGAATTTACATCCATTAGTCTGTTTTATAGGGTTCCAAAAAAATCCATAAGTGAAAAATTGGGTTTCGCGATTTTTTAACGGTAATTATTTTTTTACGGTATTTGTAACAGAAATTGTGTCGAACATATAAAATAATATTAGTGCTAATAATAATTATTAAATAATAAAATACTTTTATTATACTCTCTGCAGATAATTAGATGCTTTCATAATTTTTTAAAACAATTTATTAGTAATAATTAATTTAAGTTTACAATCGTAGTTGTTAAAATAAAAAAAAATTTTTTTTAGATAAAATAATATGTGAATAATGCTAGAAAGTTGTTAGAAAGTTTCTTCTATAGTAATTCTAAATAGTAATGCCTTTTCTGAATTTTTTTCACATATTTTCAACACTCCACTTAGAGTCAAGTAACATCTAATTCCAGTTAACAAACATAATTTTGTAAACAATTTATTATTATTTGCAATGATATTTGTAAGTAATGCTAGAAGTTCCATTTTTTCTGAAATATTTAACTTTTTGTCCTTTTTTCATTTAAAGCTTGGAAAAAATGTTTACAATTTAACCAAAATAATTGATTTAACAAATTATTATTGTGTATTGCTATCTTCTCTTAGATAGTTGCTAGAGTGTTGCAGTTTTTTCTCAAAAAATTTTACTTTGCTCTAGCTTTTTAATTATGAATATCTAATGAATGAACAATACAGATAATAATTTTTTAAACAGTTTATTTCTTTTTGGTAAATATATTTTTCTAAAATAAAACAGGCATTTGAAATATTGTTCATGTATTCTATATGAATCATATTAAATGTCCATTTATCTTGAAGTACTTGCTCGTTAAAAAATTATTGTTTGCATTAATATAAATATTTTTTATTTGTTTGTTACTGAAAAGTTAGAGAAAAGCTGAAAAATTCAGAAAAAGCTGCAAATTTATTTAGCACTACTCTATGAGAAGATAGCTATAAACCATAATTTATTGTTAAAATAATTTTGTTCGTTAACTCAAGTGAAAGTGAAGTTAAAACTTCTATAAAAAGCCGAAACCATCTATCATTAATATAAGAGAAGATGGTTATAAACAAGAATAATTTCTTTCAACAATTATTTTTGTTTAATTGCATTCATCATACCTCGCTCTGGGTGAGAAGTTGACTAAAAGTTAAAAGTTTAAGGAAAAAAGCGCAGATATCTATAATTAATGTTGGAAAACAATAATATATTACTTGAACAATTCATTTTGTTAAATTTCGTTATTCATTACTATAAATGTAACTAGATAAATGTTCAAAATTTCAGAACAAGCTGCAACTTTCTACCATCAAGCAAAGAGAATATTAAAAACAATAGTAATAAATTGCCTATACAATTATTTTTGGTAATTTAAATTAATTATAACTTTATTCTTATTGAAAAGTGGATAAAAACATAAAAATCTAAAATAACTGCAACTATCTAGAGTTAATATAAAAGAAGATAGTTATAAATAAGAACAATTTGTTAGGAAAATTATGTTTCCTGATCAGAATTGAATATCAAATTATTTCAAGCGAAAAGTGCTTCGGAAGTTAAAAATTTTAGAAAAAACCGTTTTCTACTACTCAAATTGAAATTTAGAGAAAAAGAAAATATTTTTTGAAAAAACCGCGACTTTCTATTTTGATTCTCAAAGAAAATTGCTGAAAAAAATAAAAAATTGTTTAGGTAATTTATGTGAACATCTAATTTTTAATATAATGTATTTTTTTATATATATAATGAATAATTTGCACTTAAAATACATTAAAAAAAAAAAAAATTAATCTCAAAAACTCGCAAACCCAATTTTGTATTTATGGGTTTTTTTGTAACCCTACATTCGATTTGCATATTATGCCTAATCTTAAAGAGAGATGTTGAGTTTCAACTAGATACAGCTAATATTGAAGATTTTGAATAAAATTCACAAAAACTTATCTGTTTTTAGTTTACAAGCTATATGCATTAAAAATTCGAATAAAATTTTTTAATGCACTTTAGGACCACCCTATGAGTCAGTCAGCTGCCAATTTTGATTGAAATCGGTTGAGAATTGCGCTGACAATCCACAATACGTCCAAAATACATAATTATTCCCGATGAGGATTCTTAGTAGTTTTTTTATTGCAAATGTAGAACATTTTCAAATTTATTTTTTTTTTATTTTAGGAATTTTTGACAAAGTTTCTTATAGATAGGTAAAGACTTGCAAATTATCTAAATAAGAATTTTGATTATAATTAGAAAAGTTATATACTTTTGAAAAATTTTAAAATGTTTAGAATAATAGAAGAAATATTTTTTTAATAATTTATGAAATTTCATTTTAATTATTCACTACATATCAAACATGTTTAGAAATTATCTCATTTAAATTTTTCAATTAGACCAAAATTTACAAAGTTAGAGCTGTTTTCAAATTTGAAAAGAAAGTTATGAGTTTTAGAAATTTTTGTCAAATTTTCTGGTACGCGGTAAGAAGACTTGCAAATTATCCTGATGACAGTCTTAATTTTGATAAAAATTAAAAAAGTAATAAGAAATATCAATCTAAATTTCTAATAGATGTAAAAAATATGTATTTCAAAACTATTCTCTATTTGTTATATAGACAATAATCAGCAAACGTGATTAATTAACAAAACTAGTATATTTGAAAACTGTTTTGCGGTATGCTGGAGCGTGACACCCGAGTGTGAGCACCAGGAGTTCTTTTACACGCGGCCCTGTATCTTATTAAAAATTAATTTCTTCATTGCAGTTCATCATAGTAAAAAAATTCAAGCTTTTTTTGGAACTAAAATTAAAAAAAAAACTGAGAACCCTAAATTGCGAAAAATTTAAATAAACGATTAATTTATTTTCAAAATGAATAAGTTTTTGTTGTTATAAATAATACTACAGGATGAAAGTATGTATAAAGAAGTTTTCAAAACCCTCATGAATCGCGTAATTACAAACTAAGTTATAGGCTTTTAAACCTACCCGTATAACCGATAAGGAGTAAAATTCAACCCCCACCACTTACGGAGGGGTGGTAATCCTGGTCTATAAATATGTAGATTAAGTACTATTGGATATGCGAACATATTTCAAGAATATAAAGACAACAAGAAATCATGACTTTTAAAGTAGGGGCAGTTGAGAAAGATTGCCAAAGTATATAACCCGCATATATATGGAATTCATGGAATGCATAAAATTCACGGAATTTAATAATTTCACGAAATTCAAGCAAATCATGAAATCAAAGGAATTTACGGAATTCATGGAATTCACTCAATTCACGCAATTTTCATCGAATTCGTGGAATTAACGAAATTTAAAGAATTCATCAAATTCATAGAATTTGTGGAATTCGCAAGATTCATAGAAGTCACAGAATTGATCATAGAATTCACGGAATGCATGTAATTCGTATACTGTCATGAATTCATATACTTTTACATATTCCCTGCATTTCTTGAATTCCATATATTCCGTGAATTCCTTTAATTCAGTGAATTCTTTAGATTCTTTGAATTCCTGGACATTCATAAATTTGTTTGATTCCACGAATTTCCTGAATTCCTTGTATTATTTTAATACCACGAATTTCCGGAATCCCGTAAATTCCATGGATTTCATACATCCAGCGAATTTTATGAATTCTATGAGTTCCGTGAATTCCGTAAATTCCATTAATTCTGTGCATTACTTGAATTCCGTAAATTACGTGATTACAGTGAATTCCGTTAATTTCTTGAATTTCAGCAGTTCAGCAAATTCCGCGATCCCACGAATTTCAAGAATTTCTGGAACTCCATGAATTCCGCGAATTCCATAACTATCGTAAAGTCCCTGAATTCCATGAATTCTCGGCATTCCTTAAATTCCGTGAATTCCGTGATTACAGTCAATTCCGTTAATTTCTTGATTTTCAAGAATTCCGTGAATTCCTAGAAGTCTATAAGTTTCTCAAATTGATGAATTTCGAAAATTCCACGAATTTAATACTCAGTGAATTCCTTCAATTCGAAAAATTCCATGAATTTCGCGAATATCATAAATTTGTTGAATTCCATTAATTTTGTCAATTTCTTTAATTCTATGAATTCTTTCAAATTCGTGAATTCCATTATTTTGTTGAATTTCTTGATTTTATAAATTCCGTGAATTTCTTTAATTCCAGGAATTCCATGAATTCCGCAAGTATCATGAATTCCGTGAATTCCATGGATTCTGGGAATTCTTTGAATTTAAATGAATTTCGTAAATTCCTTGTGCTCAATTTTCGTCTTGCAAAGACTGTATTGGAATGCTGAACGGTAACTTTACGATTTACAACGCTTACAATACATGTATTGCAATTTCGTCATTCCTGTACCGCGCTTGCAATTTTACCTTGCTTCTGTATTGCAAAAGTGTTGTAGAGGTGTTTTAGATTTGCAAACATTATTAACAGTGCAGTTTTCTATTTAATTCATAATATTTATGATATTTGAAAAAATGGATTTAAAGTTGCCACCGTAAATCATGATAGTATTTTTTCTTGTGTGGGGATTTTATATTATTCATTTGTGCTTTTGAAATTGTATTGAGTACAAATTATTTGCTCTGAGTATTCGTTTTCATGAAGAATGGCCTATCTTGTTTCGTATTGTTTACTTATTGTTGGACATGGGTATTATTTCAAGAAGAAACAATATGATTGTCACAGAAAATGTTTTCTTCTCAGAAGAGGTTATTTCGTCTCGACTATGGAAGGTAATGAAAAGAAACGTGGGCCTAAGGGCCCACGCGTATGAGCCATCTTCGAGTACTTCATCTTTCCGCCTCAGCTTCATACATTGCAGATGTATCATAGAATTTTACTGTCTCTTTTTTCACTTCTTTCAGTTTTATTACTTTCACATTTCCTTTATTTATGCATTGTCCATTTTCTCTATTACGATTATTAAGTGTGAGTTGTGGCGATATTTTTATAACATGAAATTGGTAAACAGTAAAAATTGAATTTTATTGAAACATCCATAGTGCAGGCATCTTAAACAAAAAAGTTCTTTTTTGTCAAAAACTATTCTATGTGTACTTTTTGGTACCGTAACTGAAAAGAAGAAAGAATTGCTGGACTTTAGAAATCGTTATTTGTTTAAACATTCCTTCATCTTTTTTCATTTAAAATTTGTTATTGAGTCAAACGGTCACAGCCATAAGTTTGGCAACGTGGCGTGTGAGCACGCGTGTTATTCAAAATCCGGACATAAACTAAAGCGCATGGAACGGGTTGCACGTTGCCACACCTTCAGTTCACTTACTTCATTCCTTCATAAATATAAATAAGATATAAATAATTATTTTCTATTCGTATAAGCTCTGAAAGATACTTTTCGAAGCAGATACGGATTTCGGATTACATTCTATAAAGGTCAGAATACGAATAAAAACCTAATTGTTATATATAACATAAACAGGTTTGTTTGATAGGGTCCCAAACAAAACCCCTTATGTAAAAAAATGTGATTTAAGAGTTTTTAGTCCTGATTATGATTTTTTGCGGGTTTTTAAAATAAAAATTATTTGTAATACATGAAATACCCTTAATATCCTTTCTACTGCACAAAACTGAATTAAATTTAACATAAATATATATATGCTTAGACAATTTTTTCAATAATAATTACAATACACACTCGGGATAATCCTGAAAGGTTGCAGTTTTGGCTATAATTTTATACTTTTTAACCACTTTAAAATTAGTGTGTGGTAATAATTAATAAAATTTAACAAATCTAATTTCTCAAACATAAAAATCATTAATTTTGTAAACAAAATCCAAATAAACAATTCTCTTCTTATAAATTTGAAAATGTTACTGTTACGTTAGATTTTTTAAATTTTTTCTCCCTTTAAAGAGATATTAAAAATGAAGCTGTGGAAAAACCTTATTTCGAAGAATTCGAAAAATTTTAAAGTTTAAATAAATATTGACAGATTTCAGAAGATTATTTTTGTTTACTTTCTGGGAAAATTTTCAATTATTTAGGTGTTATTTAAAAGGATTATTTGCAAGATTTGAAGATTTAAAAAGATGTACATAAAACTGGAAGATTTTATGACCGTTTTTTTTCATTTGACTGATTAAAAAAAAGGGAAATTAAATTTTAAAGGGTTTCAAGCAAAAAAATTAGGATTCCTTTGAAAATTACCAATGATTTTTTATTTTTTTAATATTAATTTAAAAAAAGGATCCGAAGTAATTTCATGAAATTTTAAATTAATTCCGAATATTTTGAAACACACTGTAGAAGTCTTAAAACTATTTAAGAGCAATTAAAAATATGTGAACATATTACAAAAAAATTTTATTTAGTTTTCAAAAAAAAGACTTTTTAAAAAATTTGAAATGGTTTAAGAAAATGAACAAAAATTAGATTCATAAGATGATTTAAAATCATTTTTAAATTAAAAAAAGCAACTTTGAGATAATATTTAAAAAAATAAAAAGAATTGAAAACGCTTTAAAAGATGCCGAACCAGTCGAGAAAAATAATCTTGCGAAATTTGATCCAACTGAGTAAGCGACCTAAAAATGGAAATTTGTCTATCAAAGATTTGGCTTTAAGAACAAGTTTTTCTTGATTAAAAAAATTTTTTAACTGAAAAAGAAGACTATTTTAATACCAGACTTTGTATTTATATGATTGATCTAAAAGGTATTTAGAAGGCTTAGAAGTTCTAAAAAGATTAACAAAATAATTTTCTTAAGACTTATGGGAAAAATTTGAATGATTGTTTATTTTGAAAAATGAACTGTAAGAGAAAATTGAAAAAAAACTTTAAAATATTTTAAACGATTTCCCCAAATTTTAAAAAGGGTATAAGAGTTTAAAGTAAAAAATTTTAGTTAATATTTAACAATTTGAGAAGATTTCCAAAAACATATTAAATATTTTTAAATTTCTCCCAAACTTCTCAATGTCCTAATTATATTTTTAACGGACTCTAATTTCATGAATCTAACTTTAAAAGCACTTATTCTTTTGTATTTAGATCTTGGAATTTAAGTTTAATTCGAATTTCGTTGTTCATAAACTTTTAACGAATAAAAACTTATTGTAGTTTTTAAATTAAGTAAAGTTTCTTGTGTCTTTCTTCAGTTGAATCAATAGAAGGGTGCAAAATTATATCAATATTAATATTTGTTATTAATATACCATTGATTCATACTGCCGTGGATCAAAGAAATCAAGCAAGAACTTCATTCCGCGACACTGATCCGTCACAGGTCGCAAATAACTCTTTCTAGCAATTAACCCAGGTGAGGAGCTTCACAAGGTCATCCCAGTTCATATATTACATAAAAGTCCGCTATTACTAAATGTGAAAGAAATGAAATTTCTTGGAAAATATTTGTACAAACATACAGCGTTTATAGACTACATACACTGTTAAAAATGTTTAGCATTCTGCAAAACTTCTAGAAGACTCCTGTTATACATGCGTAAGATAAAATTTTCAAACATGGGATTAGAATGACGAAATTGCAATATATGTGTTGTAAGTGTTGTAAATTGTAAAGTCACCGTCCCGCATTCCAAAACATGTGTTAGAGCGTTAGCACAACGAAAATTGTGCACAAGGAAATTACAGAATTAACGGAATTTAAGGAATTCATAAAATTCACCAAATCCAAGGAATTCCCGGAATTTATGAAATTCATGAAATTCGCGGGATTCATGAAATATAGGGAATTTTAGGAATTAATGAAACTTACAGAAGTCACGGAATTCGTAAAATTAAGGAAATTCAAGGAACTCACTAAATTTATTGACTTTATGGAATTTATATAATTCAAGGAATACACGAAATTCAGGAAACTCACAAAGTTTATAGGTTTCACGGAATTTATGGAATTCAACGAATTCCCTGAATTGATGGAATTAAACAAATTGATGGAATGCACGAAATTCATGGAATTTAGGGAATATGCGGAAAACTCCTACGGCATGAAATTCGCGGAATTAAAAGAATTAAAGCCATTCACAGAATTTAAGAAATTCACGGAATTTATGAATGTCCAAGCATTCCGTGATTTCATTACATTTCATCAACTGCTTGAATTTCCTGAATTCCGTGAATCCTTGAATTCCTTGAATTCCTTCAATTCTATGAATTACGCGAATTCCATCAATTCCTTTAATTCTATGAATTCCGCGAATTCCATAAATTCCATGAACTCCTCGAATTCCGTGACTTCCATGAATCCCTCGTATTTCATGAATATCGTGAATTCAATTAATTCCGTGAATTCCATGAATTGTCGAATTCCATAAATTCCGTGAAGCCCATGAATTTCGCGAATTTCTGGAATTGCATAAATTTTAAAGTTACGTGAATTCTTTGAATTCCGTAAATTCATTGAATCCCATGAATTTTTTCATTTTAATGAATTCTTTGGATTCCGTTAATTCCTTAAATTCCTAATTTCTTGGAATTTCGTGAATTAAATGAATTGCTTGAATTTCATTAATTGTGTGAATTCCGTAAATTCCCTGAGTTTCTTAAATTCCGTAAATTCCGCGAATTCATTGAATTAGTGGAATTCCATGAATTCTGTGAATTTCTTGAATTCCTGAAATTCTATGACTTCCGTAAAATCTTTAAATTTTGAAAATTTCATGAATTCTTTGAATCCCGTGAATTCATTTTATTCTGTGTATACTGCGAATTCATCGAATTTCGTAAATTCCATAATGTCTGCTAACTCCATAAAAATCTATGAATTCCGTCCGTTATATGAATTGCGGGAATTCCTTGAATTCCGTGAATCTTATCAGTTTCAAGAAATCCTTAAATTCCGTCAATTTCTGCAATTCCATAAATACGCGCATAGTATATTATATTTAAAAAAATTGGCTTCTCAGAAAATTTCTCTTTTTTGCCAGGAACGTTCTGAGATCTGATTAAAAATTTTTTTCTCAATTTTTCGCTCAAATAGGTGTCGAGATATCCAGCTGCAAGTATGATACAGAAGTGTTACTGGATACTAGACTTGTATTGTAACATATCAATGTATGTGAGGTACCATACCAATGCCAGCATTTGAAAACTACAAAATTATGTATTGTAGCATTTCCAACAGAAATTTTTAACAGTGTACATACATATGAACTACTGCTACTACAACTACTACTACACCATTAAGCCGTTTCCCTTTCAGTTGTTGCGTGACTCTCTCGGTGGGGAAGGGAGTGGTGTGAGGAAGGGTTTATAGAATTTTTATATTGATCTAAAATTCCTTCGTTATTTATTTAAAAACACGGTCATTCCGCAAAACTGCTCTGACCCAGGTTGTTGATCAATCTCTCTAGCAATCACACCAAGTGAAGATCCTCCGAAAGTCGTCCTGTGAGGTTCCCCACTTGGGTTAATTAGTATCTAAGATCTTTTGTTCCAGGCGTCATTCACTCTACTGACACTATTTTTATGAACCCTCGCACTGTAAACGGGGATCGATTTGACCCAGACGAAATCAATTAAAGTCGGTTACTCCGACCATTATATGCAATTATTTGTTTGAAAAAATTGTTTAACCTGTAACTTTTCGACTGATTCATAAAGTAGAAGGTTTAATTCTAGCATATAAATTTTTCCAGATTTGTTGCGATTACTTTAACAAATAAAAAAAACCGTCGGGACTTACTGACCCCCGTTTACAATGCGAAGGTGCCAAAAAAAACTTTTACATTGCGAGTGTTAACTATGTTCCGCCACACTTTTCTGGTCTGGAATACTTTTCTAGCTTTTGTCACATCTATGCATTTTTTCATGCAGACTCTCGTGTTTCTATGGCTTCTTACGTCTCTTCTAACATATTCTAACCATTCTTTCCGCGGTCTGCCTCTGGGCACGCTGCCCTTTACTTTACCTTGATATACCTGTTTCGTTAGTCGTCTATCCTTCATTCCCTCAACATGCACGAACCATCTTAAACGATTTCTTTCGCATGTGTCAACTAGCGTTTCTTCCGCACCACATTCCTTACGGATTATCTCGTTACTTACTTTGTCCATCAGAGTTTTCCCACATATTAAGCGCAGGAATCTCGTGTCGATCGCGTTAATTTTACTCTTATCTTTTTCTTGATATGTCCATGTTTCGCTGCCGTATAGTACAGTCGGTACAAATATAGAATTATGTATTGTCATTTTAACCTTATTTGACATATTTTTACTTCTGATAAGGGGACCTGCTCTACCAATAACCTTCTTACCTTCCTTTATGCGTATATCTAACTCCTCATCTATCTTCCCGTCCCTAGTAAATAGGCTAGCAAGTATACAAATTTATCAACTTGTTCAATCCTCTCATCATTTAATACAATGTTGCATATTGTTTTATCACTCTTTTTTTCGAACACCATAGTTTTTGTTTTATTAACGTTAATTTTAAGGCCCATGCTCTTCATGCTTGCATTAATTGAATTAACATTCTTTGCAATCTTCGATTGACTCTGCCATCACAACCTTATCATCTGCGAACGCTAACCCACGTACCCTTACAGTTTCTAAATCCACACTTTCTTCGTCGAAAAGATCCATTCTTAAGAACTTGTACATAAATAATATAAATAGTCATTAGAACACAACGCATCCTTGTATAACGTCTTGCATCATATCGAAATAGTCACTCAATTTCCCATTTACCCTTACACTAGCTTTGCTACCCGTATATTGTTTTATAGCTTGTAGGAACCATCCATTTACTCCGTATTTTTTTAGCACTTGCCAAAGTTTACTTCTATCTACCTTGTCAAAAGCTTTTACTCGGCCAACAAAGACACAAAAAAATTTTTCTTCGACTGTCAAACTTTCCACTGTGATTTTCCTAAAACTAAATATTTTATTCGTACATGACGTTCCTAGCATAAACCTACTTTGGACTTCCCAAATCTTTTCTTCTTTTATTTTCAGTACCCCGAGGAGTATATAAAAACATTACATCTATGGACATAAAATTATTAAAATGTACATATTCTTTTATAAATACCTGCATAAAGTTGAGACATAAAACGAATTTTAGATAAACAGCAATTTCGCATATTTCTTGCTTGATTCTATATTATCTGCATAATATCCTTTCTAAATCGTTATCCAGAAATTTTAGCTGCGCGGAATAGCAACTATGTAAATAAATATGCGGAATGCAATGGAAATGCATGGAGCGAGCTGTCAAGTGCGTGGGCCGGAAAATGATTCGTTTCAGTCCTCTACGCAATATAATAGGGTAACTTTAATTCCGTGACTTTAATGTTGACAGAGTCACTTCTCTGGAAAACGATCGCGTGTCCGATACGGATTCAGAACTCGCACGGTTAAACAAACGAGAAATCGCAATTAATCGCGGCAATTTCGAGGTTGCCTCTTTATTAGCTCATTCATTAGCGTCGCGTGGCCTATTACTATTGCTGGGTTTGTCGTCAAATAAAGACGGTCTTTTAAGAGCGACCTGAATGCCAGGTACTATGTGAGGCTCCATCTCAGAGAAATTAAATGATTATCATAACTACTGCCTCCGAGTGTTTATTATTCTCGAGTGCAGAGACAGTAATTATATTTTTATTTAGATTAGAATTATCATGAAAACTCAAGTTTTTAATTACTTATTTATATTTGGATGGGGAGCGAGTGTAAATATCATTTTAATGGGATTAAGGTCGTATCTATAAAATATGAAAGTTTATCTAGATTTCAATTCATGCACTATAATTAAAATTAACTTTTACGATTTCCTATTTTTATATTTAATAGCACTGTCAGACAAAAACGCTTGCGATTATTCTTATATTTGGTCTTAATCAATTTTTAAACTAAAGTGTAATATTACAATTATTATTTTAAAAATTTTGTATTTAATAGTATCTATTGTCTCAGAAAAAATAGAAAAGAAATGCAAGAAAAGTTTTTTTTTCAATTCTTTGAAATATAATAATTTTTTTAACAAAAAAAATTTTAGACAAAAAGGACTAACGTAAAATAACAAAGAATTGTTTAAGATCGCAAATCTTATTATCTCCTAATATTTTTTGTTTAACATGGAGATGATTGGAGTTGGGATTTCTTTAAATCTCATTCCTTCTCTAACGAGACTGCACTGAATGACTATTCATTTCTCTAAACATTATTTTCCAGTGCTGACTGATTTTGCAAATGTCAAATCAGACGAAAATCTTGCTTTACAATGTTAAATTGTCAATTTTTCATCTAACATTATGTAAATATAACATTTTTAACTTTATTCTAAATACAACATTATTCATTTTCTTGAAGTTTTAACAGTTTAAAAATAAATCTTCAATTTTCAAAACTTAAATTATATGAAATTTTAACAGTAGCGTTTGTAACTTCTGAAAATTCAATTTTTCGATGTATTTTATTTTGAGATTCAGAACCTTATTTCAATTATAATTCTTTACAAACCAATAAATCGATTTAAAGCAGAAAAAATATCCAAAATTGTTAACATATTTTCAGTTTTGTTCAAATTCTAATGATTTTGGTCACAAAATACTAGTTTTTGATATAAAACGTGTAAGCGGTATAAATTTTTTCAAAAATTATGAATCTTCTTTCAAAGCTGATAATTTTTAAATAAAAATTTCAGTTTGAAGAACAATCGTTAGATTTATATCTCATTATTTTTGTTAATAATTAACAAATGGCTGAAATTTTATCAAAACAGTCGAATTGTCGACTGAAAAACATGATTTTTTAAAGATCATTACAAATTCAACCAACAGAGATGCATTTTTAATCAAATAAGTAAATTTTCAAACAAAAAAGGTTTAAATTTAAAAAAAAATAATTTTCGAGAATAATTTTCGACCCGAAACGTAGAATTTTTAACAAAAATGTTTATTTTACACAGAGGAAGATGAATTTTTAATCGCAGAAGACGAATTTTCAATACAAAAGGACGAATTTTTTTACATAATAATCGAATTATCAACATTCAAAGTGGCCTTTTTAATCAAATAGTTCATATTTTAAACAAAGAGAATTAACTTCTACTAAAAATAGTTGATGATAAAAAAAATTAATTTTATACGTAAAATTTGCATATTTATTCAATACAAAAGGACGAATTTTTTTACATAATAATTGAATTATCAACATTCACAGTAGCATTTTTAATCAAATAGTTCATTTTTCAAACAAAGAGAATTAACTTCAGCCAAAAATAGTTAATTATACAAAAAATTAATTTTATACGTAAAATTCACATTTTCATTCTATACAGCAGGACGAATTTTTTACATAATAATCGAATTATCAACATTCAAAGTAGCATTTTTAATCAAAT
>JAAAKG020161731.1:0-29155 GCA_010014905.2 Druon quercuslanigerum
ATGAATAATATTTTATTATTAAATATTTATTATTATATTATTATATAACTTGTTCATTTGTGCGTTATAAAAGTATTAAAACTCTTTGAATATATCATATTTCGATACTTTTCATATTATTCTGAACTTTCGCATTATTCACCTGCGTACCTAAATTTGAGTCCGCCCGTATTCATGTCGCCTACAAGAGTTTAGTTCGCGCGCTCCAAGTTTTGCATTCGCAGTTTTTTACCTATTTAGTTTTTGGAAAAAAGGTTTTTACAGAAAACTTCCTTATAGTTTTCTGAACAACTTTTCCACAGAAAACTTATACTTGCTCAAAGTTCGCTCGGTAAACGAAGTGATCGAAGATTATAAGGAACTGAATCAGAATGGTCTATAAAAAATTTTTTTAAATTTAAACAGTATAATTAAAATGCATGTTAGCTTGGTTAAAAATGTTGAGATAAAAGTGAGAAGTCATCAGTACAATGTTGCTAATGTTATATAAGGTTATCGAGGATTCGTTCAGAAGGAAGTGTTTATTTCATAAATTAATAGCATGACTAGCGTTATCCTAGAAAGTTTATTAAAATTTCATTTATTAAGATTTTTCTTTTAGTTCTTTAATGTTTAACTTTTGGTATCAAATTCTAGTCTTTTAATAGATGCATTCAAATTTGAATGAAAAAGTGAATTAACATTGCCAACTGTTTTTGGTTCTTCGCTTTTATTTAATATATAACCGAAACTTCTTTCAGAAAAAAACTCCCGCCAGTATAGCATATTTACTTGAAGCTTATTATAGTTCTTGAAATTTATATACTTTATACAATTAAAAAGAAAATTGACTGACAAGTTTTCTAGTTTTGTTTAATAAATTTATTTTAAAAAATTAAAAAAAAATTAAACAACTAGGAACTTGAAACCTTTTATATCTTGAAAAGACGACCTTAAGATTTTTGCATAAATGGAAAATATTCTCTCATTATCAAATTGATATATATTAAAAAAATTACATGTACTTGTACCGCAACAATCGTAGACATAAAAATACCAATGATCTTTGCGGAAATGTTTTAAAAAAGTTGTGAAGAGCACATAAGCTACGATGTATAATCATATACGAAAAAACCTTGGCACTTTTATGTCCTATGATTATTGTGAGAAAATTACACATTTATTGTAAATTTCATACAGTTATGTGAAAATTCCTTTATAAATCAAAGAAACAAATTACAGAGTGAACTGTATTTTTCACTCACATTGTTTACATTAAATAAAAAAATATTCCTTTAAAAATTGCTTTAAGATATTATTATTATATTTGTGTTTGGAATAACGAGACAGGCGATTCTTTAGATCTGATGATTAAAAAAAATTATATATTTTTTTAATTTTAGAGGTTCGATTATTAAAATCTAAAAAATCAAATAAATTCTGTTTATTTTCTGCAGTACTTTTGTTGTGACAGGAAATTCATTTGCTTCAATATGTTTGGAATTAAATCACTTCTAAGGTTTCACGGATTTTAAATCAATGCTATACTCATGCGTGCAATACATATACATCAATGAACAGCTTAAAGTGTTCAAATATCTCAAATAGTAATTCTAAAGTTTATAAATAATATTTGTTTTTTATCTTCCTAAAAGTTCTCACTAGATAAATAAGTATTTTATAACTTTTGTGAGATTTTAATATTAGATTATAGTTTAATTCCACTTAACACAAATAAATTAATAATTCTTAATTCGCAAAAAGGCCTCATCATTTAATACAAAGTTGCCTTTAATATGATATATATTTACACAAATAAACAAAGGTAAATACCGACAAAATATTAATTTAGAGATTGTTCGAAGGAAATTACTTTATTTTTTCTTGAAATTTACTGATTCGCATTTTTGTAAAAAAAAAATGAACAAAATTATAAACTCCTTAAGGTAGGATTTCAGTTTTCAAATAAAAAACTCTTCAAATGATGACTCTTAAATGATAAGGTAATTAAACGAATTTTCTAAATTTCGCTTGGTTCATTACGTTTTTAACAACTCCACAAAGTTTCCTCAATATGTTTCAAACACAATTTAAAACTATTGAGTTAATACAAAATATTAATTTAGAGAATATTCATACAGAAATTTAATTTCTTTTAACCAAAAATTTAATAATTTCAATTTACTTTCAAAAAGTTAAAAAATTTACACAAAATTTGAAGGATTTAAAAACTGGATCTTGGAATTTTATTTAGACTAGCAAAAATTAATTTTAATGTAAACAAAAACTTGAGTAGAAATAAAATGAAGATAAATTGGAATTTTCCCTTAAATAAAATTGGGGGAAAAGTAATATTTGTTCAAACTGAAATCCAACCGTAAAAAATTAATCGATTCAATTTTGTGTCGTTTAGTAAGGTTTAAATTAAAAAATGTACTTTCCATGAGCTTAACTAGACAATTATAAAAACCTGGGATTAAAAAAGGTAATCGAAAAAATTAATAAATAATACATATTATACTATATACTATTACATTGATAAGGTAACAAAATAAGCGATATCGTATAAAATGTATATGGGATGAACCAGTTATCAGACATTGCCTGTTTATGGTTCAAAAAATAAAAATATTATAAAAACTTTTAATATTCCTTTGAAGGTTTTTTTTTTTTTAATTTGAAGTGACACATTACTTTTAAGCAACTACAATTTAAGATTTAAATAATTTCTTATATACATTTGAACAGTTAAAGCTATCGAACGCATAACAAAACGTAAACCAAGTTCTATTGGATTACAATTTTTAATGAATCTCATTTCCATCTAAATTCTAATTCTAATTTCAAATTTGAATGAATTTAATTACAATTTTAATTCTTCTGCTTCGAGGTTTCATGCTCTATAAGCTGAAAGTGAATATTTGCTACACGCTTCCTCTTTTTGAAATTAATATTAAATAAAGTAAGTCTTAGCTCTTTTTACATATAAAGCTCGCACGCGACCAAAAGGAATGTGGTTTTGTCACGCAAACGGTGTTCTTCGTGCAAAGATTACTTGGAACGCTTTGTGCGCAAGGAATTAAACTAGTTTTTTGTGCAACTAACGGTTAACGGTTATAGTTACGTACGTGCCCATTTTTATGGGTTGTAAGTTGTAACATTGGGCAAGTAAGTGGTGATCATGGCGAGAATATTTCAGCCTGCTCGCTATACGAATATGGGGTTGAAAAAATGTTTATATCCTTCTTACATTATTTCAAACGTGAAATATGTTATAAAACAGAAAATGAAGATGCTTCCGCATTTTAATCTTTTACGAGATAGTTGCTGCTGGTAGAAATTCGAAAAATGCAGCACCACTCACTCCTTGTACTCGCTGATTAAACGAGAAAACTCCATGCATGAGTTACAACGTGTCGCACTTAGATGAGCTGTAATATATTCAAAAGTTGTGCATTGATAGATTACTTTTATCTATAATTTAAATCAAATTTTCAAAGTGAGGATTACAAAATGTAGTATCTTAAAAATATTTACAAAAGCAAAATATGATGATTTAATTTCATTTAATTTTATTGTCCACGGAGAAAAATGCGGATTTCGGAAGAAGTTTTGATCATCGGAAATTTCAAAATAGAATTCCAGAAATCCAGGATATTAATCAGGATCCACGATTAATATTTCAAGACTTTTCGCTGCCTTCCCGGACAGAGTTCTGAACTGCTCCAGTCTCATTCCAAGCTTCACTGTAGATAGCCCCCCAATTTTGGGTGGAATGGTGGTCGCGGAGTACTCTTCGAGAAAAATTCATCCTGGGTTCAACTTTCTCTAAATACAGGACTCAATCCTTATTTTTTGAATGAAAAGGAAAATGCGAATCAATATATCTGAGGAAACTTGTACACGTATTTTCATATTCGATATTTTTTCAATATTGAAAAATATCATATCACCGATTTGTGATATGAAGATAAAATAGATATTATTTTTGCTACATAATCAATATTTAAATCATTGATGAAATTGCATCAACGGGGAAATTTGCGACAAGATTATCGATATACGTAATTAGCAGTAGAATTCGAATATCAATCTTTGGTCTGCATTGGTAAGAACTCTTTGCAAGTACAGAATTCTCAGTCAAAGAATTTTAGTTCTTATCTTGTAACGGAATTGAAAGTAACGCCTAGAAAACCAATCGAGGTAATCAGACACTAACCAGTCCATTACCTATAATCAGATGTCAGAAATTAAAATGAATAGTAATACAGCAGGACCTCTTAACTCCGTAAAACTCGGGGATCTGTGCGGATTTACGAAAATTCGACGCAGGTATTACGTAAGTATAGATAAAAATAAAAGTTGTTTATCAAATTTAGGGTCCATTAATAAGTATTATAATTTGTTGATACTAGCAGATAATAAATCATAATAACCAGTTAAAAGTCGATTTCTGGTGAGTGAAATTTCATTTTTCTTAAGAGTTAGCTAAATTAAGGTGCGAGACATTTTTTAAAAACCGGATTATTGAAATATTCTTATCTACTTATAAGGAGATCTAATTTCTCAGATGCTGTTTGTAAAGAATAAAAGAAACCATTTTGTGATAAAATTAAGATTAAACCATGGTTTCAGAAGCAATAACGAACATGTCTACCGCTGCGGAATTTTCCCTAAGACTAATCTCTTGTCCAGCTCATTCAGAGCCAATGCTATGGAAATTCCGTAATACTAGTCAGTCCTATTTAATAAAAGAGTTAATACAATTGTCCTAATTTAGGTTTGACATTTATGAAAGACGCGTCTGATGCACAATTACATGTTGATTTACTGAATGAGGAGCACTACAACAAACAATAGGAAGTTAAATTTCCATTAGATGTTAGATTTTCCAAGAAATTGGTGTAAAACTAAGATTTGAATTTGCAGAAAAATAATACTTAAATTCAGTTTCTTTAACGGTTTGTTAATAATGTATATTTTGTAATTAAACTAGTAAATAAAATATGCGGCTTCATAATAGATTAAGTCAATATTTTGCCTTATTCGTGAAAAAATAATCATTTAATTATTACTGACTAATTATTTTATAAGTGTATATTATTCAATAATCAGGTTTCTCTTGAGTAATTTCTGAAATATTCATTGCATTTGTAGTTTGAAAAATCAGTTCGATTAACAAACGTGAATAATAAATGTCCCTGAACCTACTGATATGAAACATCACAAAAAGTCACCATCTTTAAAACAAATTTCATTTTAATAGGGGGGACGACACCTTTCACTTAATAATCAGGGGACCTAATTTTGTCTGGCAACTGTAAAAAAAATGCTTATGACCGTAATCGATAAGCGTGGCTCGTGCTACGTAGACCGAAATCTCCTCTGACGAGAAGAGTGGGAGTATAAAAGAGAGTGAGAAGGAAAGAGGGAAATGAGAGGTGCATTCAAACAGGGCCGTGGAATAAGATAACAGAAAAGAGGTTCGAAAACATTCTTGCGTATCTAGAATAAAATAAAACCTCTTAGAATATTGAATAAATATTTTTTTTTAATAACTAAACAAATAAGAAATACTATTTATCAATATTTAAAAAAAAATCATTCATAACTTTCTCATCCTTCAGAATAAATCGTATAAATTTCAAGGAAGTAAAACAATACCTAAATTAAATGATGTGCCTTGAAGTTTCCTTGCAATGAAAGAAATATTTGGATCAGTTAATACGGAAATTATTGGCAGATATTAGATTCAAAATAACTAAAAAAAACTAAGGATTCAAATAAGAAAAAAAGCAAATATTGAGAAAGAGTTATAATAAAGTTTTCTTATCCGGTGAGTTGTTTCTCAGAGAATTCAAATCAATGAAACGCCATAAGAACAATTATGCAAATTTTGTCCCAGTACCTATAATTCTGAAAGGTGCTTATCGATTCTAGTTTTCTTTAGGAAAGGTAGATTTAGAGTTATTCATAAAGATTGTAGTAACGCTAACGTTAGCTTGTATTTCAAAATTGCTTTCAAATTGCTCTAAGATTAACCTAGTCCATTGCAAGTGTGAGAAAGAATTTTTGGAATAAGTAACTGACAACGTAAAATGTAGAAGAAATAACTTTAAAGCATCTATGAAGTTAGAAGCATCAAATTTCTACGGTCCTTATGAAATATTTTTAACAAGTTCTACGATTCAAGAACTTCTCACATATTCAAAAGAATGCGAATTGTAAAATTTTCTTCTTAAAAAAAAAGTTTACAGACGATGTAAATCTAATAAATCATTCACATTTTCAAGCATCTAAATGAAAAATTATACGGTTGAAAATATGACAGCTTATTCAAAATATTAAAAACTATTTGCGTTTAAAAGAAATTAAAATTATAAAATTGAAAAATCCAATCAGCGAAGAATAAAATGCGAAAAAAGAAGCCCAACAATTTTAACTCTACACAGTTTGTCAAAAGCTGAAACATATCTTAATAAGTTTGAGGTCAAGAACAACGTGAATGCTCCAAAACGTTCCCCCGCTCGGTAGTAAATTTCGGTGTTTATTTTCACAAATAAATGTAAAACAATTATTTATAATTGTATACATAATCGGATGTAAAAATAATATTCGATACTAATAAAAGAAAAGTTTTGACCAGAACTTTTCAATATTTATATTTATAATAAAGGCATGGTTCTTCAAAAAGTTTAAATTTAACAGCATGAAACTATAAAACACTCCCAAAAACTTCTTCTGGCAAAGAAATTTGACACAACGCTGTATAAAAAAGAATGGAAATTACATGATATATAAATGGACACAAAACTAGTAGTGATAAATCATTTTAAATGAAGAAATGTATAAATTTACTGGGTGAATCAACTTTAGGATGAAATAATGCATCTGAATTTTGCTTTATATTTGATCAAACACAACAAAAAATTGAAAATCAGATTCCAAAAATGCATTATTGCATTCAAGGGTTTAAAAGCATCCAATTTCAAAATGAAATAACAAAAATGAAGCATTCCAGTATAGATATTGCATTTTTACTCTACAAATCTCAAGCTCCAGTACTTACCTTATTTTAAATGTACAAACTATTGAACAAATTCTTGATTTATCACATTAAAGATTAACAGCAATAGAATTTAATTCACATCCATGGTATTTTATACAGTGAAGTTTCAAAAACGAAAAATTGGCCAAAACATTGAAAAAGTAAGAAAACAATATCTCGAAACACCCTTCATCAAAATCAATGATCATATATTAACCCTCGCCGATGTAACGTGAAAATAAAATTAGGACCCATCGTTTGATATGAATTGAAGGGTAACTTTTTCAGTTCAGTAAGGGGAGGGGGTGAGGAGAAGTCTGTGTCGCGACAGGTCCCCCGTGAAAAATTACGGCCCTGTACACACAACACACTCATGCAAATAAAACATGGCTTGCAAACGCGGTACCTTACGAAAGGCGAAGAGATCCTTTTGCAGCTTCTGACGTTCGGCCGTGGGTTGCTGGCCCTTCCCTCTGATAAACTTGAGCATCTTGCTAAATGCCGCTGTCAATCGAGACTATAATTAAATTTCACACTTGATTTCGGCTATTAATGCAATTGGTTGAACTATTTAATAATCCTGGGTCGTGCTGGTCACTTCCAAGGAAGATGAACTTTAATTAAAATTTAGAACATTTTTCAAAAGAACGGTAAATTGCACTGGGCAAATTTTTTCATCGTCGGTGTTTGCCCGCAACACTTCCGACACGCCTGCCGCCTGCACAACACGTCGTTGTCGTCGCCCTCTATCTTTCTCTCTCTTCGATGTGTCAGCCGCTTCGCGTTTACAGGCGGTAATTTGTAAAGCACTTGAAAAACGGTCACCGAAACACGGAAAACGCCACTTTTCCGCGACTAGCTGACGTCCCGCGAAATTCGCAAGCCGCGAAAACCCGTAAAAACATGGAAAAACTCTTGAGTACGGAGAAAAACTCATTCAACGTCGCACTCCACTCGCTGTCGCGTCGTCGTCCTGAGCCAACGAGCCAACCGAAGCGGTCAGTGGTTTTCGGAGTCTTGTCGGCTGCCTTCGGGAATCCTCGCAATGCGAGCGATGAACTGCCGACACATGCCGATGTTAGCCGAAGTAGTAAAATATCCATAAAATACGAACAGAATTCAAGTTTTTTAGGACCTTTATGATGCAGTGTAAATTTATGTCGCTATTCGTGGGGTCTTGTGACCCCTGCATCCTACAGGTGGTGGTGCCAAAATTCAAATATTTGGATCATTTCGGGTACCACAGGTAAAAGAAATACATTACTTTTGCTTTTTTCAAACTATTTTATTACAGGATGATAGAAGTGGGGGAAAATATAAAGAATTTAGGATAATTTTCTGCCACTGGGCGAACATAACCTTACATTTTTTTTAATGGAATCAATGGTATTAGAGGAACCCGGTGTAACGAAAACAAAGGTATTGAACTAAAGAAAGCATTTTTTTATTTTAGAAAAGTGTTTAAAAGTTAATTCAGTTACTGTTTAAAGAACCATTTTAATATCAAGAACGGACCTTGCTAGTCGAATCTAAATGATAGAAAAACAACTTACAGTGGAATATAACAATTGGCATTTGAAAATATTTAAACCAATATATTTGAAGTAAAGAATTTCAGCCAAAATCATTTTCAAGACTTAAAATATTACATAATTTAAGATATTGCAAAATTTTAATCTTAGTCAAAAAAAAAATTCAAAAAAAAAATAAAAAAAATAAAAATTTTAATCTTTAATCAACTCACAGTTGAATATAACAATTTGCATTTGAAAATATTTAAACCAATATATTTGAAGTAAAGAATTTCAGCCAAAATTTTCCAGACTTAAAATATTACATAATTTAAGATATTGCAAAATTTTAATCTGAGATACCTTCAAATTAGACCATTTTTAGTTCAAAATTTGGCCATTTGGAATTTAAGAACGCTCAAAGATACAGCAATTATAATTTTGAACTATAATAGAAAATTATAAACAATTCAAAGAATGCAATAATTTAATGTTTGTAAAATATGTTCCAAATTTTTAACAAGAGCGGATCCAGAAACTGAATTTGGTAGGGCGATTCGAAAATTTATGAAGGGGCTATACTTTTTAATAGCTGCGCTTGATTTATCTATGTTATTAAATTTTACAATATTTTAAAAGGATGCAAAGATTTTCAGATTCCAAAATATGAACAGAGATTACAGATGATTTAAACGAACTTCAAGCAAGTTAATGGGGTTTTATGAGATTTCGATGATTTGAAGGGATTTCACGGGATTTAAAAATATTTAGAAAGATTTCAACGGGGTTTAAGGGATTTTAAGAGATTTAAAGTGTTTTCGATTATTTTAATAAGCTTATTTAATAAAAACTCCCATTAGGTTGTGCAAACTTTTTGAATGAAACCCTATTTCTGTCCAGTAAGGTTTTAATTGAAAAGAATGGTGAAATTCCGATTTCCGCGCAAAAATAAACATTTTTCTATTCTATTTAAAACTTGATTCTTCCACCGATCTCTGATCCGCAAGAGAGTAATACATTTTCAGAAATTTATTTCCCTGCAGTTTGTGTTCCAGAAACAGGGCAAAATTTACACTTATTTAATTCCTTCCAGTTCCTTAAGAAAATATATATAATTAATTAATTTAATTTCGCAGAGTAGGATAAATTTTAAATTTAATTAATTCCTTTCATTTCTTCCAAAAAATGTGTATATTGAATTGTTTTTAATTCTGTGAAGTAGAATTTATTTTTAATTTATTCAATTCCCTCTAATATCTTCAGATTAAATCTTTATGACAAGGTTTCAAATTCCAAAATGTAGTATATATTTCAAACGAATTTAATCCCACTTGTACCTACAGAAAATATCGGGTTTGAAAATATTTTAAATTCTTTTTCTCTGGAATATAAGTTTAGAAGTTTCAGTGTTCGTGAATCTTATGAATACGATTTTTGATATCTTTAAATAGATAAAAATATAATCAAATATAATATACTTTCTAAATCTATAAGCTATAAATAAAGTGAAAGGTGAAAAATATATACATATATATGCAGTAATAATAGTAATAATAAATTGATAATTAGATGAAAGGCAAGGTAAAAGCAAAACGAAAATTATTTGATAATACTAAATGGATAAATAATGTACTAGATGATCAATTTATGGATAATAATTACGTTACACCACAAGAAATACTATTATTTATTCATACTAATAAAAAACTTCTAGGTTTTAATTTTATTGTTCCTGATTACGGATTTTCGTATTTTTCAATTTCATTTAGTAATGTTCTGTAAAAATTTTCGAGGTGCATTGAAGGGAATTGATTTTTTCTCAGATCTTTTTCATCGACAGTATAGGAAACAACAGGAAAAATCAGGTATTCAAGTGAAATACATTTTTTAATCCTGATCAATGCAAACCTACTTATTGTGTGCTTTTGCATTCAAGAACAATTTGCTGATTTAAATATTTAAACAAAGGTTCTCTTTTTTTAAATGAATTAATATTAATAATATATATACCCAATCTGTGATAAAATTTTCAAAATAGAAATTTGATTTTAAAATTTTAAAAACAACTTCTTAAAAATAGTACAGATTTTTGAAAAAACGTCCTCATGGGGTCGAACAATGACCTCAACACATTGTTGCCAACACTAACTTAGGCATAGATCGTATAGACTACTGACAAGTGAATGCTTCCTTTCTCTTCGATGATGTCAGCGTTCTGTACATGCTGTGATATAATATAGTCAATATACTATAATATAATATTTGAAACTTTGTACATTTTTTTCGACATTCGTATTCTAAAACTAGTTCAAGTTCAAAATTCGAGATTAGAAATTTCTCTTTCTGTAGATTTCTAGTTATTTTTTCCATTTTCGCATTGTCTTGATCATTCGGCGAGAGTTATAGAACATTTATTATTCTAATCATGCGCCAGGAAGTGACAAATTTACTTTTTTTATTTTAGTTTATTTAGGGTTTTCAAGATGAATATTTCTTGTACAAAAAGGTCCACAAAAATGGCAAAAAAGAGTGGCTATATGTTTATTTAATATTAAATAAATCAGCGCATTCTAAAGTAATTTGCCGAAAAACTTTTAAATAATTTATTAAGCATTTATATAGTTCACATGTACAAACATCGTGATATGATACAATATAGATTTCTTTCTGTAAATTAAGCTGCATATTTACAAAAACGTAACCTCTGTTCTTCTTTACATGATAAGTACAACTAAAAGTACTATTAATTCTCACAATTCACACATTGCGCATAAAAATATATTGGCAACAATTGCCATGAATTTATAAAATATAATGCACTCTCTGTATTGTCGATATTCTTACACTTCAGAATTTACTTTCTCATGGAATGTTTTGTCTTTCTTCAGTGGATCACTATGTTTTAAGAAGCATATTAAATGCAGTCGCTGGTATACACATTAAAAAAGCTAGTTCACATTCAACGCCACATCTTTGAGCGATATTATTATTGTAGTCTTCATCACTGTTCAGCCAAAAATGGTTTTTTTTTTTTAAACTTTAAATGTTTTCTCAGGAAACTTGCAAGCAATTTTTAAAATTCGTTTTCATTTCAGAGTTAAGTTTTAGAATGGAATTTTTTCACTATAATGACGACAGTTAAACAATATGTATGATCACTTTAATTGATAAGAGTTATGTTCTGGGTGAGCACTTGCTTCGCGTATTCATTTACACTTTGATATGTAAATAGGAAGCGATAAATAGTCGAAGAATTTTGCTGATATTTTCGGTAGTCGTCAAGTCTATACTTTCTCTATTGTCGTATGGTGTGTGCCAGGTTTTCGGGAATGGATTAGGTATCAAGTGCACTATTGGTACTTCTGCAAAAACATAAAACAATGAATAAATTGTGAATTTAAAAATAAATGATTAAATTTCTTTAATACGCACTTCTTTCTAAAAATGGAATGTGGTCATCCTCGACATACGTTGGAATAGAATATTTCTGAAAATATCTTTCTTGGGGCTGTCCATAAGAATATTTATCAAGCAACTCTAATTTTTCTAGGATACTTTCAGCAGATGTAAGCAAATCATACCACCTTTCTGTGTCCTCAAAATAACTATAAAATTTAGGATCTGGAGCTCCTATCAAGTCTAGTAAAATGAGCAAATCCTAAAAGAATGTTTCCATTAAAAATTGATTTCTTTTTTTCTATTTCTGTTAAAATAATTTCATCCTGTATATTTAGTTTAAAATAGACCACCTACCAGTCTATCAAGTTCCGAAATATCATTTCCTAATTCTCTCATGAAAGTTTGCCGTTCCCATCTTCTAGCCAAGTGTCTAGCTCCATAAATTGAGTCTTTTGGTCCCCAGTTTACAAATGCTTCCTCCCCATCGAAGAAGATAAACATTAAACTTACGTCTTGCTATTTAAAATAAGAGGCATTTAGTTTTTATAAAAAGTAACTAGTTCACTTTAAAAGAGTAATTGATTTTTTAATTGAATTTATCAAGAATATATTAACTTACATTCCTTACAGATTTTAATTGACTATTCATAATCTTGGCAGTATTAATTAGTTGAGCACAAGGTACTGCACTGTCTGTAGCTCCGACGAAAATTTGACCCTGTATGTATTTCGAGTCGTAGTGGCAAGCTAATACCAAGTACCTTTTTGCATTTGGATTGAGTTTTGCAATTATATTTCTAAATCGCAATCTTCCTAAATTCGGTGTGTCATCATTAAATGCATCCACTTGTACTGTCCATCCGAGTTCTTTCATAGATTTTTTTATATACTATAATATTAAGAATGATGAAAAATTGATTACCGATTTTTAGTACTATCAAATTTAATTTTTAGATTCAAAATCGTATGCTTTTAATGCTTTGGAGTTTTAAGGATGTTCCTTTCGGCCTCATGAAAAAAAATTCAACCCAATTATATATTTCTTAATGAAAAAGACTAAAAAGCATTACAAATATAAAAATTTAAAAGATTGGAATAATGAAATGCGATTTTTAAAAAAGCTGATATTTAAATAACAAAAAATTGAATAAGATTCAAATTTATAAAAATATAATTTGGAACAAAAATGATAAATGACAGGAATGAGAATATGAAATTTCTCAAATTTAACCCAGAAAAATTATAAGTAATAGAAATTTTAAAGAATTGATTATAAAAATATGTGCATTATTCAAATTTGAGAAGTATCCTAATAGTGAATTATCAAAATTTTAAACTTTCTACGTTAATTTAATTGTAAAACACATCCCGAGTTGACAAAATCTATCTTTTAATACAAAAAAGGTAACTTAATTCAGTGTGAAAAATATATATTTAACTTAATTGAACATTCAAGATTAGATGTTCGAATTTTTAAAGTTAAAAATTATAGATTATCGTTAACTAAAAAGCTTTAAAATTTAGAATGATAATAAAAATAAGAGAAACTATAAAAAATTAATAAACTGAATAAAAGTTTACTATTTATTAGCCTTGTTTTATCTGTCGTAAACAAAACAAATAATATTAATCCTAGATTTTAATTTATAAAAGTGAAAGTGAAGTTATATCAGAGACCGAAACTGTTATTGTAACCTACCGTTGAATTTTTCAATCTGTTCAATTTTGTACAAATTCGTAAAATGGCTCTTCGAAAGTGGATATTTTTGAATGTTTAATTAAAATTTTGAAACGGAAATAAAATTGAAAAATTAAATTAGGGATTTAATTTTGTATGCTGTTAGTGATTTAGAGTTATTAAATTTTGAAGGACTTCACTACATTTTTCATACCAGCGTAAACTTGATTAATTTTGAACATTTTCGTATCAAAGTTGATTTTTTAAGTATATTATTTAAAACATCTGAATTTAAAGATTTCCTAATTGTCATAATTCCAATTTTAAAATAATGAAATTTGCAATGCATTTAATTCTGATTGCTTAAAAGCCAATATTGTTGAATTGTGAACGTTTTAATTTTTTTTTAAATCAAGATCTTTAGGACATTCAAAATGTTTTGAGCGTTTTTTAATTCTATTCCGAATATTTTAAATACCAGATATATAACCTAATCTAAAATAACTAATAAAAAACATTCTTTTATACTAATTCAGCAAGTGAAAAACATGACACATGTTTCTCAACCAGCCGTGAAATTAAAATCTGAAATCGAAATTTAAATTGTTTAATTCGAAACGCGCAAGGAAAATGTTGAAATTGAACAAAAATTAAAAAATTTACATTTTAAAGGTTTAAAAATTATATTCGTTCAGTTTAATGTGCTTACGATTTAATTTAAAAATAATTTAATTTTAAAAACCATGCTGTTTAAACTTGTTAATTATTGAATACTTAAATTTCAAAAAATTTCTTTTTTGAAATTAACATTTGTTAAGGTTTTTCTAAGTTTTTAAATCTAGAATTTGAACTATTCTCTATTTTGTATGTATTAATTTTCAAACTGTTTACTTTTGAATGCTATATTCAGTGGTTCTATTTTCTAATTTAATTTATTTTTTAGTAATCAATAATACCTAGCAATTTTTTCTATTTCATATACTTACTTACATTTCTTACTCTTTTGTGTTCCGGGGTTCCCACAACTCTTACGACACATATATTGTCTAAAATTTCGTTCATATGAGTCATATTTGATAAATTTGCAAGCTTTGTTACCTGCGCATTATTTAATTCATCTGGTATATGGCGAAACTGTAAAAATATTAATGTGGAGATTATAAAGAATAACAAAATGCTAATCTTAATAGTAATGTATATTTTGTCCCAGTTGAAAATACTCGCGTGGAATTCCACATGAAAATTCGGGTTATATTTAGGAAACAGTCCACGTGGAAATCCACGGTGAACTTTAAACATCTCGGTCTTTTTATTTAGGCCGTGGCTATATACGTATACGTATACCAAAATTTCTTTACAAGTTGCCAGATTTTTATGGTACAGATAAGGGACATATCTGGATTCTCTCGGTACGCGTAGAAACTTCCTTTTGTTGAATGTACATACTAAAGAAAAAATGTATTAAATTCTTATCATTCTTAATGTGATTCACACTTTGTCTCGAAAATAAAACAAATATTTGAATTAAAAGGCTTCTAAACGAAGAGGCTTTTCATTTCACCATTAATAAGTACAAATATATTTTCAAACTCCTTCAAATTTATCTATTGACTTTTTTCTGTACAGACATACATCCAAAATTCCTTTAATATCTTTTAAATAAAATAATAATAAGGAATTTTCTTTTATGTCAGGTCAGAAAGAGACAAACTTAAGACATATGTTTCACAACCTAACGAAGGTCCATGAACCGGTACTCACTTTTAGATCTTTGAATGAAATTTGTGCCTGCGCAGATACCCATGGCGACGAAATTGAGAGGATTACAAATATGAGTAACTTAAGCATGGTTCGACTTTCAAGTGAGATGCGGTTGAGCTGAAACAGAACAAAATAAGGGAATTGTGTGAGTGGAAATCACTAAAGCTGTCAACTGCCTGAAGGTACACAATTTCCAGAGGAATTAGGGTCACGCATGCTTGCCAAGAAAAGTTTTCTGTTTCCAGCGGAAGTTATAATTACATAAATGAATACAAATAATCCGGTTACAACAAGTTTTTAAAAGTAGTTTACCTTTGTTTAGAATGTTAGATTCTATTTATGTGATTGTATTCTTTTTATTGTTTTGGGCTCAAGATCGTCTGCTCCACTGCAACTAATGTATATGTACACTGCTTTCTGCACCTGTATTTTACCAGATTTAACTGACGTGGTAAAGTTTCCCTGGAATGCAGCGCCATCATCGGCGGAGGAGAACAAGTTGGAACGTTGTAAAGTAGGAAACTATTTTTGCTAATTTAACCAGAATTTATAGAAGCTTATTGAAAAATTATGGCTTTTGGAAATATTTATTTTATTTAGTAGTCAGGACAAAAATTTAGACGGAATTCCGCTTTTTATTTAAATATAAATTCATAAGTCCAATTTTAAAGTATTTTAAGTTTTAAATACATTTTTAGATTAAATATGTACCAAATGATTTTTCTAAAGTAAAATCTTTTCAATTTGAAAAATGCCCTAATACACCCAATTTTCCTAATTTTCTACAAGGTTTTATTACATATCTTAACAATAATAGACATTTAAAAAACAGGCCACTTTGAAAGAGACTTGTTATGATGATGCCAATTTCAAATATTTTTATATTATTATTTTATATTACATTTATTTTTATTATTGTATTATATTATATATTATATTTTTGTATATTAGTATATTATATTTATATTTTCTCAGTGGCGTAGCCAAGGCCCCCCCCCCCTTTACGATGGAAGGGGCATATTTACTTCCTTCTTCTATACCCGTCTACCCACTCTGACAGGTAATGAGGTGTATTCCTAACAGAAAATTTCCAGAACCCTCCTGAAACTATTCATTTCTAAAACACAAAATGTGACCCATAATAATGTAAACTTTAAGCTTGAAAATATTTCTACAGAAAATCTTCACATAAGGAAATGGTAATAAAAACTACAATTTTAAAACTATTTTCCTCAAGGCTAAAACCAAAATTTCTCGCAGATTATAGAAAAGAATAAACTGCAGGTAATTTATGGTACTCATTGTAAAATTAAATCAGTACCAATTTTTGCAAATTAGTTTCTCGGCATATAGTTTAATTAAATAGATTTGAACGGAAAGCAGAAAAGTGTTCTGTTTTCTTGAAATAAGGAGATTTTCAGGTAAATCAATTTTAAACGCTTCAAATTGAATTCTCAAATAAAGAGATGAATTCTCAAACAAAAATATTAATTTTATACTAAAAAAAGACCAATATCAAATAAAATGATGAATCTTCAACCAAAAAAATAAATTTTTAACAAAGTAGTTCCAATTTTAACCAAGTAGTTGAATTTTCAGTGTTTCTACTGAAACTGGAAAACTGGAGAAATCTATAAAAGTCCTGGAATTCAAAAAAGAGCGTGTTTATCTTAGCACAAAAAATGTAATCATTGATATTTCAACCCAAAAAAATTGATACCAAAATACTTAATTTTCAACCTATAAAGACAATTTTTCAACAAAATAATTACATTTTCAGAGATTTTATAAAATGTTCAAGCCTGAAATTGAAATTCTTAATGGTAAATGTAATAGCTGGTATTTTAACTAAAAAGATTTTATTTTTGAATTAAAAAATAGCGTAATTCATAAAAAAAATTTTTTAACATAATAGTAGATTGTTCAACAAGAAAGATTTTTCAGTTAAGAAAGAAAAAAATGTCAGCAAATTTTTGAATTTTTAATCCAAAAAGATCAATTTTTAACAACATAGATGATTTCTATCATTCAAAAAAGATTTTTCACTCAAGGAAGAAAAAAAAATGTCAACTGAACTATTCATAAGGAATCCATTTCAAATCAGGCAAGTTCCACATTTGATGTCACAGAAAGTCTAGGGGACGAAGTATGTTATTTTCATACAAAATTATTTATTCCTTAAACCTTTATAACTTTTTTCCTAATTGGAATAATTATCAGCTTCTTTCTGTTTCTTATAGAGTTTATCGCCTTGTTTCAATTTCTGCCGGGAAAGTTTAATAAATGCTTAAAATTAACACAATGGCGATGGTTTTTATGAACATGTTAAAAGTCAATATTATCAAAATCAACACTTGCATTTTTCGCCACTTTTTTTTTGAATTTCTACTTTAATAAGGAAGACATTGTGTGAATTTCATTCAGTTTTGTACAAAAAATTCATCTATATGTACCCAAATTTCGGTACACAGAGACATGGCTATTTTTTTTATATAATATAATTTTCGTCGTGAACAACGACATATGCGAAAAAAGTTAACATAGAAATGTAAACGTTTAAAAAAGTCATATGAAAAATACTTATTGCTCTTTTGGGATATCTTGCATCCTTTACGGAAAAATTCAAAAATTAAATTTTTAGGGAAAAAATTCCCCCGGCTCGAAAAATGGTCCATCTCGAACATAAACCTTATAAAAGCTTATGGGGTAGATTTTTATGTTAGCAGAAACTTTTTAAAAATATTTGAAGGAATACAAAATTTGGGGTTTGCCAGAAAAGTTTTTTTTTATGTTTTGAAAATTCGAAGAAAAATATGAATAATTGTTTCTGGAAAACCTCACATTTTTATGTTCTGTAGATAAATTACGAAATGTCCCTGACCACTGTGTTTTACTCTTAAGGGTACGCGATATAGCGAAATACCTATATTACCGACTCACTTTTTCAGTTCATTGAATATTTTTTTGAACCTGAGAACTTTTTTTTAAAATAAAACATCGAGCTGAAACTTTGGGAAATACATTAGAGTACAATAAAGTACGTTAAAGTACTTCATTTGAGTAGGAAATTCACTAAAAATTATTTCCGCTTTGGCTTATCTTTTTTCCGAACCTCGAAATTTATTGAACCATCAAACTTTTTTTATGCATAAAATATCGGCCTCAAACTTTAAAAATGCAAGAGCCGACAGGAAATTACGTTAAAGTACTTCATTTAGAAATGAAAGATATAAATAAAATTATTTCAACTATATATGAACCTGCGTCGGTACAGCAGTTATAACGCAGGACTCAGCTGTCAATTTAGTTGAAATAATTTTATTTATATCTTTCATTTCTAAATGAAGTACTTGAACGTAATTTCCTGTCGGCTCTAGCATTTCTCAAAGTTTGAGGCCGATACTTTATGCATAAAAAAAGTTTGATGGTTGAAAAAATTTCGAGGTCTAGAAATTATATTGGCCAGGAAAAGTCATGGAAAAGTCAAGGATTTCAAAAAGGAAATCTTGCAAAAGTCAGATAATTTCTATAAGAGAGACTTAAAATATCTATCAAGGATGAGTTTAAAATTTTTAATGATAATTGGAAATTTCTTTATTTTGCTTACAACAGATTCTATTTTAAAAATTTAAACGATCACCCTGATATAATATTTTTATTAGTAATGTTTGACTTGTATTTCTATTTCTTTTTTATGAGCTGCTTCCCGAGGACGATTAAATTTTTAGTTCAAACATTTATTACTTGGTTGCAAAGTTAACTACTGTCGTTAAAATTTTAATAGGTCATCCTTCTTCGCTGAAAATTCAACTATTTTGTTGAAAATTCCTGATTTGGGTTGAAAATTGAAATATTTTTGTAGAAAAGAAGCTTTTTTGTTGAAAATTCATATTTTTGTGTAAAAATTTTAATTAAAATCTTTTTTTACTGATAATTTAATTATTTGATTAAAAGTTAAGCCAATTTGTAAAAAATTATTTTTTGATTGTTGTTCGAGATTGACCATTTTATTTAAAAACTGAATTGATTTATAGAAAACTCGTCTTTTTTATTGGAAATTATCACTTATTAAAAGTTTAACTATGTTGTTGAAAGGTTATAATTTTGTTCTAATTTAAGTTTTTAAATGAAAAATTAGCTATTCCATTTTTGGTTGAAAATTTATTTATTTTTTTTTAGTTAAAGATTCGTTTTTTGTTGAAAATAAACTTCTTTTATGAAAATGCAACTTTTTCACAAAAAATTCGTCTTAAGTTGAAAATTCGACAATTTGGATGAACTTTTTTTTCCTTATTAACTAAACAATTTTTATTTGTAGAAAATTTGTCTTTCTTATTGGAAAATTCAACTGCTTTGTTCAAAATTAATGTTTCACTCATTAAAGATTTATCTTTTAAATTAAAAATTCATATCCTGCCGGAGATCACACTATTTCGTAAAAAAACGTATTTTTGATTGAATACTCGTCTTTTTTTATTAAAAGTTAAATTACTTCGTTCAACATTTATTTTTTCGTTGCAAATTCATCATTTTCGTATTTTTGGTTAATAATTCATCATTGTAGATTGCAAATAAAACTATTTGGTTAAAAACTCAACCATATTATTGTAAATATAATTTCTTTTTTTTCAACACTTTGGTTGAAAATTGAAACATTTCGTTCAAAATTTTGTTTTTTTGAGAGTGCATTATGAACTATTATATTTTTCGTTAAGAATAAATCTTTATGATGATAAGTCAAAACTTTTCCGGTTGAAACTTTAACTGTTTCTAGTTGAAAATTATGGCATTGAATCTTTTTTGTTTAAAAATTCGTCCATTTGCTTCAAAACTCACCTGTGTAGCTTGATTAAACTATTTTGTTCGAAATATAGTTCATTTCTTAAGAATTAAATTATTTTGTTAAAAAGTTATGTTTGTCGCAAAAAATCAACGATTTTGTTGAAAATGCGTCGTTTTGAATTGAAAATTCATCTTTTATGGTTGAAAATTCGTATTTTTTGGTAAAAGATTCTACTTTTCGGTTAAAAGATTCTGCTTCTTTGTTAAAAGTTTTTCTTTTGGTTAATAATTCATGTTTTTAGGTTTAAAAATTCAAAAATTTTGTTGAAAAATTAATTATTTTGCTAAAATCATATCTATTTTTTAAAAAGTCATCTTTTTGCTCGAAATTTCAACTTCATTCTTGAAAATTTCTCCTTTTGGACTGAAAATTTATCTTTTATGATAGAAAATTCATTTTTTTCAAAATAAATAAATAACGAATTTATTTATTTTATTATGTAATTGTTTTATTCCGCTTATAAAAGATATTCTATTTGTAAAATATTACAAGATTAAAAGTCTGGTTTTTGCATATTGTCACACGCATCATCTGTGCTGACGGAAAATCATGTTGAATATTTTCTTCTGCAGTAAGTTAAATTTCACATGCTGAATTTTTACGAACTAGATATTAGGAATATTTTTCAGGAATAGAAGAACTTTATATTATCTTAAATATGTACTTTTAAAACATATTTTACATAAGCAAGCTAACTATAGCGTTACGATTACCTGTAATTCGATGCTGTCCAAGTGAAGCTGACGGTTTACTTGAAACTTTAGCGTATCACAGTCTTCTTAAATATCGGATGTAAAAAAAGAAAAATCTTCGAACAAAATGTGTGACAACGTGCCCCACTCTAATCTACATAGGTGCAAAACGGTCATGACCACGCTTATCAATAAATATCATTATCTGTCTTTACTTTTCCCATCTCTAATTTTTAGATGACACCGTAAACTGAAATATCAAAAGGCCATTCAAGCGTGTCTTGCGGTCTTTAGGGGAAAAAGGCGTGTGCAGAATTGTAGACACGCAGCAGACACACGCACCAGAATTCCTGCGGGTACTGAGAATAAGAGTACTTGGAGTACTAGCAGTGGTCGTAAGAAATGGCAAGGAGCAACATAGTAAGAAATAAAGTAAATGTGGAAAGCTGTCTACGTGTGTCTACGTGCTTCCGTTTACCAGGCATTTACAGCACTGGGTTATACAGTTACTATGCCTACCTACCTACGTAAGAGTAACAGTTACACCTGTTCTATGTATCCTGCATGTGCAGTGCTCGAGAAACGCTCGAGTTACTCTCTTCGCGTCGCGTCGCTTGTCTTGGCATCGTTAACCCAGTTTCTCCAGCTTGAGCAGCGACCGACCGACCAACCGACCAAGCGACCGATCCTCTGCAGTCTCATCAAGAATCAGCCTGATCCGTAATTCCATGCAATTTATTCTAACTTTCCTACGGCCCTCGACGCAGAGAAATGGCCAAGACCATTATGGCCATTCAAGATACATAGCAAGATAAATATGTGGAAGCGGCGATCCTCGATTCAGACGATACGACCTTTACGAATTCGGTTGCGAAGGACGAACCTCAACCTCACCTGCTCACTTTCTCCCATAAACTCACAAACGGGCCTAAGTGGATCACATAATCAATTCTAAAATTAGTTTTCTAAAGCAATTCCTCGATTGTGGTTTGATCATCTTCTTCCAGAGCTAGTTTAAATATCATTAGATCTCATCTTGCAATTAAATCGTGCAGCAGAATGGGCACGAATTAGGTTTTGTAATTTTCATGTTTTGTAAGGAGATGAATGCAATTGTAATTAGGCAGATTAGTTCGCATATGAGGAGGAAAATGCTTGCATTATTAAGAAACAGGGTTTTATTATTTTTCATTTTTTTCGGGGATTTTCTACTCCCCACGTCAGAATGAGTCAAATTTTATTGTTATGATTCATTATGAAAGTAAAATTGGTTGAGCTAACCATATGTCCACAAAGCACTTGAAGTTCAAATAAAAGATAAAAAAATTATACATAAGGTACATTTTTTCCAAAAAATTGTAAGCGATTTAGGAAAATTACCAATAGAACGAAAAAACAACCAAAATGCACCAACGTTTATCATTCGTTTAGGACAGAAAATGAACAAATCTTAGAAACTCTCTTGTTGAAAAATCGTCTTTTTTAAATTGAAAATTCTTCTCTTTTAGTAGCAATTTGATATCTTTAATTCACAAATTCAACTTTTTGAAATCTGTTTTGGTCGAAAATTCATATGCTTTGTTGAAAAAGCTTTTGGTTTTTTTAGTTGAAAATTAATTTCTTCGGTTGAAAATTGAACTATTTTGTTGTGGATTCGTTATTTGGTTTTGTTAAAAGTTACTGTTTTTAACTGAAAATTTAACTTTTTCATTTTTGATAGATCAGTTCGCTTATTAGCAGGAAAATACTTATTAAATTAAGAAACCGGATTTTATAAGTATTAAATTTTTTGCGGATTTTAAACTCTTCAAGTCAAAATTAGTAAAATTTTTCTATTCTAATTCCCTATGAAAGTAAAAGTGATCGAGCTGAACATATGTATATAAAGTTCTGAATGTTCGAATGAACAATTCAAATAAAATTATACAAGGAAGTTTTGTTTGCAAAAATGTCTACGGCAACTTAAAAATATATTGTATTTAAACTTATACACATGTTTTAATCTTATGAGGTAGGAAATAACCCTTCAAAACAATTATATTTGGAAAATAAACCAAAAATAAAAAATGTGGATAAAAACAGACACCAAAGTTTGTCATTTTTTGTGATTTTTTACACCAAAAAATTCTTGCTCGTGACAAATTATTGAAAGGTAGCCTCCATTAAAAAATACTGAAAATTAAAAAAGAACAACCGCTAGGCACTAAATTTTTTTAATTGTTTGGGGAATTTTTACTCTAAAAAATTCTTCTTAATAAGCCCTACAAGAATGTTGGTGGTAAGAGGCCGAAAAAAGCACCTCGAGTCGATTTTCTGATTTTTCCTTCATTCTTATTTATTTAATCAATTCTTATTATTTGTTAATAATAAGATAGGGATTGGTTTAAGTAGATTTTCGAGGTGTTACCACCACCGTTCTTCAAAAGATTATTAAAGAGAGTTATTTAGGGTAAAAATTACCGTGAAATTACAAACTTTAGAGCCTTGTGTTTGGTGTTTTCGTGATTTTCAATAGAGGATGGCCTCCCCGTATTATTAAAAGGATGAATAAAATATTATTTAGGATATAAAATCAGCGAAAATTATCAAATTTAATCTTTTTTTTCGATTTTTGGTTAATTGATAAGTCGTTCATCATTAGGGGTGGTTTTTAGGGATTTCGAGGCATTTCTTACTACCGTCATTTAATAGGGGGTTGGTTATTAAGGATGCGTTTGGGAATTTGAGATATCGCAAATGCAGTTCTGATGATGTCCCTTAAATGAAAAATAATTGTAGTTTTTGCATATAATGTGTTTTTATATCGCCGAAGAACTAAACATGTAATTAGTAAGTAAGTTAACAAGGATTTAAAAAAAAACATCCTAATTCGCTGCCTGAAATAACTCAGAAATTATTTCTTTTATTCCATAACCATAACCTGTTTGGCGTAATGCTGCAGAAATAATATAATGCTCTTGTTCACAGATAGCAATTAACCACTTATAGTTATTCTGTGCTATGACTAACCTTAAACAAATATGTTAAATACAAATTGCATTGTCAAAAAAGGAAAAAATTAATACTTCTTTCCTTGAAACAGCCGATTTATTTTTTATATTTACTAAACTAATGCAAACTCTACTTTTTTAGCTTCTTGTTCATTGTGTGAATAACTAGTTACCTAATATCATCGAAATATTTATTTGAGAATTAATATTTTTAATTTTTTGGGTCCTATTACTTACTTGCCAGAAAATGAATTCTTCTCAAATTTTTTATTTTAACACGATTTTTTACTTTTCCGTTGAAAATTTCATATCAGATTTGTACAAATGTTCAAATGGCAGTTGTATAATTGCTTAACATTGATTGGTTACCCAAGGTATTTTAATTTATTATTATCTTTCTGATTAATGGAATTTACATATATAGCCGGTTAAGTGGTTCTACTCATCTCGTACTTTAATCATTTATTTCCCCATTAAACATGTATATATTTTTGTAAAATCAAATATATAAGTAAGAAATATATAAGTTAAGAAAAATTACCAGTATGTCTATAATAATCAGATTCTCTCCAATCAGGCTTCAATCATAATCTCTCCAAATTTTTATAGATTTTTAATTAACATTTTTGAGGTGATAATTTAGGTTTAATAGACACCTTTGAAAAAACAATTTCAAAATCTACAGGAATTGCAAAAGAATTTTTTCAGTCAGTTGAGACTTTTCTGCTGGTAAAAATACATTAGATAGAATTGGATAAATTTAGAAAATCTGCGTTTCGTGTTTTTTTAAATTATCGTTTTTCAGCTACTCAAAATATATTTTTAAAAATTGGTATGTGTCAAGAATAAAAAAAAGAGTGAAAGCATATTTTGTTAAATAATTATTTTTGTATTTTTTTAAATTATTATTAACTTAGGCTAGCTTTTTTTTACTTATATAGACTTACCATTTTTTGTCTAAGTGTATTTTTATCAGCAAAAAGACCACTTAATTCATTCTACGAAATAAACTCTATAACAATCGAGGAAACCGGATATGTTTATACATGAAGACAAAGTTCATTGAAGTTAAGCTTTGATCAAAATAAAATTTTTCTGTATGTTGTTTTTAGCACTTGTGCAGATGACCTATTTTCTAAATATTTTTAAGTAAAAACTTAAAATTCAATTCATCTTATTGTTGTCAAGAAATTTTTCTAAGCATCAAATAGCTTTCCCTTTTACACAACAAATTAAAAAATTCTTCTCGACTGCTTCATCCAATATGGAATTAAGTTCAGTTAAATTCGTATAAAGAGTCAGGTTACGGTTACTACGTTTTGATAATACTTCAGGCATAAAAAACAGGAATTTCTGTTCATTATGTTTTTTCCTAAATTGTGGAATAGAATTGCATAACATGTTGTTAAATGCTGCAGGACAGTCTGCTTGTTTATTTTATTTCAAAAAATGTAAGTCCATAAAAATAGACTTGATCCCATGTACGGAGCAAACCAAACCTGCTTCTTTATCTGGAGTAACCTGATTCTTCATAAGATATTCCCCGAACTTGATTCCGTATTGCATGGATCATTCGCTGTATTCGACAGCTCCATACAATATGGAATCAAGTTCGGATGAGTTCATATAAAGAATCAGGTTTCTTTTGTTCAGTATATGAAATTTAGCATATTGTTATCGATTTTGACATTTTTACTTTTGGTGATAATATGAAAAAGGTAGGCTCTTCTGTTTGCTTCTTTTATTGAAAAAACCAAGCTTTAAAAAAGAACTTGATCCCATATTGTATGGAGCAGTCGATTTTATTATACATGAAATATATTCTTGAAGTCACTGAAAGCTGTCAATAGTGGATATTTAGAATACTTTTTAAATCCACTGCAATAAACCAAGCAGCAATAAAATAAACAAATTAAAAACCGCATTCCTGTTAATGTGATAAAACTTTTCCAACCAATACATTCTTAATATTCCTTCAGTATTCTTGCTTTATGTTTTGAAAACGTACCTCTAAATTTTTCTGAAGGTTTTAAAGTGTCTCAATAACAATTACATTTGATAAGAACTAAATTTATACTTATCCAAACAAAAAAATTGTTTATTCATAGTAGTGTGGAAAATATTTACATTGCAAATGCCGAGCTGCACTCACTAAACTGTTTTTGTAGAACTCTTGCATATATCTATACAATGTCCCTGATCTTCTTTTTTAGTACAATAAATAACAACAAACCAACTAATAACATTTATTTACTACTTTTTTATATGCACTGCAGACATTAATCAAGTTTATACCTCTTTTTATTGAGTAGAAAGAATGCTTTAAAAAAGTTTTGAAAAAGTCAAATAAAAAAGATACGATTTCTTTTCATAATCGCAAAAGTTGGTATGAAAGTGCATAAAATTCAATATACAAATAGCTGTTTCAATAAATTTAATCAATATATACAGTAAAAATGGTAACATATGCCAAGCAGTCAAAGTCTTTTTTCTCAGAGGAAAATTTTTTTATGCTATACATTGGAATGTTCTGATATATTTGGTAGATTAATAAAAACCTCAAGTTAGTATGAAAAAAAGTTGGGGATTTTCTGAGTTGTAATAATTTTCAAACCAAAAATTTAAATTACAGGTTGTATTGTCAATTCAATGAAAATAATTATCACTCGTTTCCTAGGCCAAGCAGATTTCGTTTTTATGTTAACTAAACTAACACAAAATGTGTTTTCCATTTTTCCTGCTTATTATTTTAAAAACAAGTCTCCTTTAATAGTCTGGAACTATTCTACAAAGAATTATGAATTTTTATATTTTTTTCGTATTTGGGACTTAAAAGAAAATAAATTCCACACAAAGTTTTTATTTGGAATAAATTGGTTATTTTCCAGTTAAAAATTGTATAGGGTTCATACAATAATATTTGCTAGTTGTATAATTAAAAATTGGTTGGTTACCGTCTACATGTCAGTCGATTATTGTTTTTGTGGGTTTTCATGGTATTTACAGCCATATCTGTCTAGTTCATGCCACTTATCTGGTGCTTTATTCATGCATTTTGCTGCGAAAATATATATATTTGTAAAATTTAATATAGAAAAGTAAGTAATTAGGCAAGAACTCAAATTTGAAAAGAGTTAAAGAAATTTTGTTTTTGTTCAATCTTCAAGGAAATAAATTTACTTACCGACACCCTCAGATTTTAAATCGAAATAACGGTCTTGGGCTTGGACCGTCACAGGTATATCGCCTGTACATGTATATCTTTTCGACATTTTTTCGTGCTTCTGATTGTAAGTCGAAAGTTTTCCAATGCATTTTTCTGTAAATCAGTTTAATAATCTTGAATATCTGTTATAATATTGCCAACTTATGAAAAATTAATATTTTTAAAAGAACAAGAATTGGCTAAACGCCTCATGTAAAAAATATATACTTATAATATAGAAATAAAGTTTATTGACGTTATAAGCAGTAATAAAAACAAGATTTTGTATGCGTTCAATCACTTCTTGTGCATGTAAACTATTTTTCTGTATACATTAAGGTAAAATAATAAAATTTACTTTATCATATTGCTGGTTGAGCTCATTTTTCGGAATGTCAAATGACTTTTCTCTCACACAGCAAATTTAAAAATCTTACCATATATAATAAATATATTCTTAAACTCACCCAGAGCCTCTGGTAGGGGATATGTAGGATAAATTTCAGGGTCAATTTTAGGATCCTGTTTACGTTTATCTTTACTTTCACTACCGTAAATAAAGTAACAGAAAAAGACAAAAATTATAAATCGCATGGCTATTAATGTTGAAACATTAACCGGTATGTAACTGAACTGAATATTTGTTTGGTACTCTTTATGCATACACACAAAAGGCACCTCTGCTCTTTTCAAGCAGGTCTAAACATATTTCGATGATGATTACATTTGACAATCAACGAATATTTACTGAATCAGATAAAAAAATTGGGATATCACTGTCATATGAAAAATATTTACAATGAAAAATACCTAGTTGTTTTCACAATAATATTTGTACAGATTACTCCACATGAATTTTTTATAAAGATTATAAAATGGGTCATAGCATAATAACTAATAAAATATATTTGCAATTTTACTGTCTCATAGCAGAAGCTTTTGAGAGACAAAAATTATCTGTTTAATTAAAGTTCTTTAATTAATAAATAGCGAATACAAACTCCGAAGAAATTGAACCTGTTTTTTATCATAAAACTTCTTTTATTAACATAATTCAAAGTTTATGCAAGAATATAAAAAAATCTTAGATTAGAGACGAATCGATTGATCTATAATTTTAATATAATTATAATGAATGATATAGAAGTTATTGTCGTTTATAATATTTGATAAATTTCTATAAGCAGTAAAACTTTTTTTGCTAATATAATTCAAAGTTGAGAAAAATGCAAAAATAATTCTTGAGTCGATACGATTCAATTAAGAGTAAGAAAGTCATGGTCATTTATATTACTTAAAACTTTTTTTTTGCAGTAAAACTGTTTTTATCAACATAATTCAAAGATTATGCTTAAACATAATGAATTCCCTAACTCGAAACGAATTGATTGACCTAATTGAATCCTTGTATTTGTATAATTGGTGGTAAACTCCGTCAGAGCTCCCTGTATTATTTTATTTTTAAATTTGTTCTCTTGTCATTACAAAGAATTTAAAAAAAAAAATTATTAATGAATCTTCTATGAGGAAGCAATTTGCTAATTAATCATATTGAGAAAGCAAACTGCTCATCAAATGAGCACCATGCAATTTATAAGTAAAAACAAAAAAGAAACACTCGACATCGAATTAACAGCTAGTTGTATATACGCTGCCGGTTATGACTAACAATATTCGAAACGTGGGTATTGCAAATTTTTTTAAAATAAGGTGTATAGAGATTTTTAAATTTTAAGTTATTTTTAAAGTATTTAATGAAAAGGTTTACCCATTTCCAGCTCGTTCAGGGCTATATTAGACGGTTAAACTCGTCGAAAATTCCGTAACACTGGACATTGTCTTTTTTAATTAAATCGAAATGTAATTAAAAATAATATTTTTTAATTTCATGTCAAACTATACGTAGCTGGCGTCCTCTACAAGGTGAAATAATTACTTTCCATATTCATGACATATACTGGTATACTATTTCAGAACAAATATGAAAAAAGAATTTTTTGTAAATATTTTTACAAAATATATATATATATATTTTTTTTTTTCTATGTA
>JAAAKG020161742.1:0-29154 GCA_010014905.2 Druon quercuslanigerum
TATAAACCACGTAGCCAGATTTTTGACACTTTTGAGCCCCCCACGCCCCACGTAGTCCATTGCAGCTTCCCCCCCCCCCTAACCCAGAAGACAAGCACGTGGTTTTTTTTGAGAAAAGTTTTCTAAACAAAATTATTTATAAAACAAAAATTAACATTTTTATTCGTATAAGTCATCAGATTTAATGAAAGGTGAGGCTAGCCATGCGTTTAAATCGTCTATTGCAGACAATACCACAGGCGAACCTCCTTCCCCCCTCCGAAACTCCTTCCCCCCTCCGCCATGTGGCATATTGTAGTCTTTAAGTGCCCCATCCCCCACTGGACAAGCTACGTATTTTATGGACCTTTATTTCGTGAATGATGAATAGAATGTTTTTTTTTTATTTTTGACTATGAAAATGCAATTTCTTTTGCTCGTAAAACTTAACGTACAATCTGGCAATTATCAGGTACAATGTCGTAAATAGTACATTGAAAAAGGTCGACGTTGGGAAGCAAAGAGTCAACTAGAGAGGAGTATGAAGTTTAAACGAGAGCGACATTCTTGGCAATGGTAGTGCTACTGTGCTTCCGGTCAGCGAATTGCACAATGGTTGTCCGGAACATGGAATCCATCCTCCTCCTCCTTTCTCTAGCTATAATTTAGACCTGCTTTGCATATAAAAAGCAACAATGGGGTAAGTTCGTGCGGCCGGGGCGAAAATTTGATTTGTCGTCTCGCTTGCTGTGACCGAGCTGCACTTTTTGCGGCTCTACGATCCTCGTCTAAATTCATCCTTTCCTATCCGATAATTCGCCTACTCTCATATAAATACCAATTTTTTAAATTTGGAGGCTGGTCTATGGTAGTATACGAACATTTGAAATTACTAGCTTCCAGCATAATGGCCTAAAAACAGAATTTTCCGCTTATTTACAAACATTATAATGATAACTCAAGTTTTATGCCAGGACCAATAAATTCTTCGACTTTCGATCTTTGAAGGTAATTGACCTAAATGACAAAATTATAGTTAAGGTGGAAAACGAAATTTCCGAATTTTTCTCACTTTTTATCCACTGATAACAAAAACATACTACGATGTAATAAATAGACCTTCAATGAGCAATTAACCAAAATAACAAATGTTGTGCCACCTTTGAAGACAATTAATCTAAAAGAAAAATGTAAAGGGAAGTTAGCTGAAAAATAAAATTTCCCACTTTTTCTCACTTCTTATCCATTGCTAATAAAACTTATACTAAACTTATCAGCATAGTGGTCCGAAAAATGAAATTTCCTCAATTTAACTATTTTTTAACCGCTCATAAAAAAGAAAGGACACATAGGCTTAAACGTTTTCATTGTTTAATCGACATCAACATGTCAGACGATCCGATTTGAGGCATATTTAGAAACAATCGATCTAAAAGAGAAAATATTCGAACGTAAGACGCCGAGAATGACTTGGAGAGACACTGTAAAAAATTTTTAAAATATACCTGAGAGTAAACCCAGGGTGGGCTAAAATAGTTAAGAGTTTAACATAAAATACTCGAGTGCAAGACGCCGAGATTCTGTGAAATTCGGGACTAACGCAATAAACTCATTTGTTGTTGTGGTTTTATAAGATTTTTAGTAGAAAACATAATCTTCTCAAACAGAACAGATTCAATTTGAAATTATCTATAATTTCTAATGTTAACATTTCGAAATTTTAAATGATTCAATTTACAAATTACTAATTGTAAAATCATTAACTTCTAAATACATCAAATTTGAAATTGTTTGATTTTGGTTTGAAATTTATAATTTTTAAGTGTTTGCATTTTTTTAACGTATACAACTGAATAATTTCTAACTTATTATATGTCACTATACATTCTTCGTATTTCCACAATTTCCAGTGCTGAAAATTTAAGTATAATAGTTTACTTTAGAAGACTTCAAGAATTTAAAACACTAAATCTGTTCAAAATGTTAGTTTTTAAATGCTGAATAAGGAACGTTACAAAATTTTAAATACATAATATCTCATGATTTTCAGATTTGGTAAATTTTGTAGACATTAGATTATTAAAATTTTACTTTACCGGTTTTACAATAAAGATCCCATCAATTTGGAGAATATTTGCGTGTATTGTAATTATAAGCACCTAAGTAAAGAAATTATTAGATTTGTAGGACTTTCATTTTTTGATCATTAAATTTTAACCATGTTAAATTAAAAAATTTACCGTTTTAAATGCTTAGTACTGAAAATCTTCAAGTTCGAAATAAGATAAAGTTGCATGTGATTCTTATTTTCAGATCGCACACATTTTTTGGTTTCAAATTGCAATTCATCTAATTTGGAGACCACTGCCTTAAAATTGTACAAGTTTAAATGTTCTGTTGTTAAATAGTGTCTACTTCTCAAGTACTTTGATTTGAACGTTTACCAATTAGAATAATAATTAGATGCCAAATTTTAATAAATGCCGCGCATATCAAAGAGTTAAACTTTAAATCTTTTTAATTTGTACTTTAGTTTTGAGTATTTATAAAGTAAACCTTTTTGATATCATTTACGGAATTATTATAAATATTTCTTTTACAGTTTCCTGAGTCATATATTTTTGAATAAGTATAGTTTTCAGGTACGTACACTTTCCATGCCCTGAACCCTGTTTGCGTTCAAATAATATATTACATCTTAGCGCTCGTTTCGTCAGATTGTAGCTCCCGGGGACAGCCGCGAAATTTAAATCAGTTTCATATATCATTCCTGCCAGATCCAGATGGGTTCCGGCAAAATATTTTCTTATTTCCGGAAACTATCTAACCGCATCTTCCACTGACATATTTATTCCTGCAGCGTTTCTTGAATGCCCTCAGCGTCATTGAGTTGAAGCCACCAAATGGTATTGTTTCGTTTTCCTACATCGACGCCTCGAGTCAGAATAAAGAAAGTAGGGTACTCATTGTCCCACAATTTTGCTAAGTAAAGATGGTAGTGTAATATTTAGAAGCCGGATTCGGAAGAAATTGGAGAATCAAAAATTTAGATCCACACAAAGATATTTATTTCAGAGGTAAACAGTATAAGAAATTTACTTAAGAGATGAAAAATTTTCATTCTTTTTATGTTTTCGGGTTGATTTTTCTTTTTCTTGAGGTAAAATGAGTCTTGTTATAAATATTCTGGATAATTCTCAAGAAAAGGTATTTCACGATAATTGTATGAAGTTTATACAATAAGGAATATGTGATATTTAAACTAAATTTTCAATTAGTGGATATGCATAAGGATTCAGGCGTCCTTTTGCACTTTTTCAGAAAGAACTAAAAACGTGTCATAAATAGTACTTTTGAGATATTTGCATGTTCTATCGAAGTAAAAAAGACTTTCATACAAAAATATACCCAGTTTTCGTATCCGTAACGACTTTTAACAATAATTGTGAAGTGAATTTGCAAATCAATTAAAAAAAGAATCTAAATTATAGCTATTGAATTCACGAATTGAATTCAAAAAGTTTGCTTCAAAAAATTCATCCAGCTTTGAGAAAATTGATAATTGAATTACGACTTCTACATTGTGTAAAACTAATATTTTAATTTTAAATCACGATATCAATTATAATTTTGCATGCTTTAAAGAAATGAAAATTTATTGTATACATTATTTAGTACAGAATACGGGTGACAACAGACTGTAATTAAAAATAAGTATCCAGTCTCGAGAAAATTCAGATTATATTTCATCCTTGAAGGTTAGAAAGATACTCTCTGTCAAGTTCGGACGACAAAAATTACTGTAATTATTATTTTTATTTTATTTTTTGTAGTTTTATTTCCGTTGAAATTGAATTTATTAAGTTTATGACTTTATCATATGTTATATTGTATGTATTATAGCATTATTCTAAGTGCATTAATGCAGGATAATAAAGCGATTTTTTTACTGTGAAAAATATAATCTGAAACAAATTCTTTTGCAGGAATGTCCATTGGACTTTTTATTATTCTTGAGCAAATAAAACATGCATATTAACCTACCAGGGCTTTCTAAATCCAATAAATCTACCATAATATTAAAAGAATAATATGAAAATCATTAAGGGGAGCACTCCCTATAGAACGCCAAATCCTAGGCGATTTTCCTTTTTTTTGAGAGTGACGAATGTATATATCTTTTCAGGGCCATATGGCAGAATGCGGTATAAACTCCAGCATCTCGTGAGATTATCCGACACAGTCTGTGCAAAAAAATTGATTAGTATATAAACTTGGTCACTAGATGGACCAATAATATTGAGAAAATAATGACAATTAGCTAAAAGGGAGGCCTTAGAACAGAAAAGTTGATTTTTTCGGAAAATATTTCAAACTTTGTCCCAGACAAAAACATGTTTAATTTAATCATTTTTAGTCGGTCTTAGGTTTATCCATTGCACATAAGTGTCGTAAAAACGTGTGCCAAATACCGACTAGTCAGCTATTCCGGCATCATATAACAGTCCTTCAACTTCAGGGTATTAGCATTTCAAAGTATTAGTGGAACTCTAAGTCGAACATATTTGAGCATCGGATTGGCGGGACCTTGGTTTGTTGGATCATGACTCCAAGCGAAGCAGAAGCGAGTCACGCTCAAAGGCTCGCGAGAGGTCATTTTTGAGAATTGACCTAAATTCCCCCAAAAACTTTTCAGTATTTAATACTTGTTAATATTAGATTTTTATTTGCTAAATTCTGAATGAAATATTTTCCTCTCAAATAGCTTGAAAGCTGTTAAAATTCTGAATAATATGAGATACATAACTGATAAAAAACGTTCATCCCCCTAAATTACGGGGTAGTAGTTGTCTTCAATCCCTAAATCTCAACAATATACCAAAAAACTAAAGCGCATTCCACGTTCCATACCTAACATCTAAGGAACGGCCTTTGCAGATTGATTTTTATGGTAAATAATTGAAAAAGAAGTGTCACCCCTAAGTATCAAAAATCGGAAAAAATCTAACGTGTATTCCAAGTTTCTGATCTAAAATCTAAGATATAAAAACTTCAAAAATCGATAAAAACTTCTTCCACATTCTTTCCACATTTCTTATCTAAAATCTGAGACATGCATTTAATAGAATTTGGTAGTAAATAATTGTAAAAACTTTCATTCTCCTAGCTATCGAGGAAATCATTCCTTTTTAACCCGGTCAACTTCAGACCTTTTTTTATTCTATTTGTATATTTCTACTAATTTTTATAAACATGCATAATTAAGATATACAACGTATCATATTGATGCCAAGTAGATTTTTGGTAGAATCAGAAAAAGCTATTGATAAAAGACGGCAACCAACTTTCAAAAACATTTTTAAAAAGATGTAATTTTTCACGTGGACCACAATATGTCGATTGAGGGGACATTTGATGTTAAATTACTCGGTTCATTTACAAGTTTGAGTAAGTGAAGTCGGACAGGCGAATTCGAACGTGCCTTGTTATAGAGTTTCATCGGCTGACAGCGTCAACTGTAACCACTTGCCCATTGGACAGTTCCCACCATCGACTGCCCCGGAAGGATTACAGGCTTGCAGTCCAACTGGAACACGATCTTTAATAGTAAGTCTCCATAAAGTGGCGACTCTAGAATTAATTGACATATTGTACTTTCCTCTGCGGCAACTCAACAATTCACTAATCGTTCGCAATCAATCCTCTTGATTAATTGCAGTTGATTCTCTATACTCTGTGACACGCCTAAGAGTCGCTATTAAACAAACTGAATTGTTTAAACAAAAGTCCTCAAAGTTTATAAACACCCATGTAAAAAAAATCTGCCCCGAAGAACGAAATGCGAAAAATAAAAATAATCACTACCATGAATCTGGAACGATTTGGAACACTAAAGGTGGAGGAGATATAGAGCACATCAAAGTACATCGATTCTATAAGTTTTGAAAACATTAATTAAAAATTAAAGACATGCCCTATAACCGCATTTTCAAACAACAAAATTTTTTTATTGTTATTTTGTTGTTATTTTCGGATTTACATAAAAAAAATTACACATTGTCGAAATCATCCACTTATTTATACTGATTTTGTATAAGATTTATAGACACAATTATTGGGATGTAACTGCTTTGTAAGTTCAAGGAAAATTAACTGGAAGTTTCGATTAATTGAAAATTAAAAAAAAGTTTAATTAAGATTCAACTGCAGGCTAAAATTTTATTCTATGTTCATAAAATCTTTACAAGTACATCTTATTTCATGATTATACATACTGTATAGATAGAAAGTACATAATTTTATCCAATAAAAGAAGAAAAGAAAAAAAGTGATTTTTGAAATAAAAATTAAGACGCAGGTTTTATCCATCGATTTTATACATTTTTTTATATTCAGATGCCATCATCGCAAAAACATTTTCAAATAGTTCCTTTGATTCTTAGATTTCTTTTTAGCAGTCGTTCGCTATCTTTATTATATATCGTTTAGGGTGCTGATATAATATCGGTGATAAGCAAAGGAAGTGTCTAGGGACACCGGAAATATTTAGTCTATGCTAACCGAATTTCAGGGAACCTAGCCGTCCTTTTCATACATATAATCTTCGGGAGAGAATTACCTCTATAAATCAGTTGTTGCCGTTGATATACTCGTATATACTGTAAAAAGTTGATCCTCAAAAGTACACAAATTCTGGGCATGATACCAAATGAAGGGAAAATGACATTTTGTATTGCTTTAAATGAAATACAACAACTTTTCCACCAATAATTTTCCGTGCAGTACTCTTTTCGACCTTATCCCTATGATGCCTATTAAAATTTATTTTTGGGTTTGGTAGATATTCTAAGAGAACCGCACTGACAAAAAAATGAAATCCCACTAAAACCATTACGTGCGAAAACATTCCACAAAGTACATGAATATTAATGTTTTATTAACTTTATAAATAAAGGCAATTTTTGATGACTTGGGTTTGCACATTTGGATTGAAGTCATTTCAACGCAACCAGTAATCGTGTCGGTCACAATTGTCACTCAGTTTCACGATTATTAATAATCGTGAAACTGAGTTATTATTTGAATAGCTTGTTAAGAAATATGTCAAAAGTAGAATTTGATGAAAAAGTTTACTCATATAAAATACCTCAAGAAATTTGAAGAATTTTAAAACGTACTAGTTCAATCTCGCGTTATTTCAAGTGATCATAAGTGTCATTTAAAACTATTGGATACGTTATTCTGCTAAAACTAACAGTTCAACTATTCACAATCACAAAATAAATACACGGTCATTTTCCGTCTAAAAAAATTCCCGGATTTCCGATCCAGCAGCCATACCGAAATTTTCTATAATATCGTATAAAGATATAAATGTCATTCAACTGGGAGTTTAAATTTGTGAATGTAAAAAAAATCTCGTAGAACGAACTCTTTTTTTGAACAAGAAAAGATGGGCAATAACATTTCAATACAGGGTTTCCACTGGAATGTAACCTTTCCAAATAAAAAGCTCCACCTTTGACACCGAAAGGTCACTGGAACGGTCTGCTCCAACTTATTGCCTGCAAACGATACATTTCAATGTTTTCCCTTTGGGAATCTGTATTACAGAAAGAGGGAAAAATACAGACATATAAAAGGAAGCAAAGAGTCCATGAGAGGGATGACGGAGACTGTTACGAATAGCTAGGGACTCTGTGGTATATCGACGGACGATCAATTTTACGAGCACGTATCATCGCACAGTACGTATAAGGAGTTCCTGGCTACCTACTTTGGCTTTTCATTGTACTCCATTTTTCTTTACTCGGTTCCGATCCACTACATCGATTTTTAAAACACAAAAAAAAGAATCACTTAAAAATCGAAGAAGAGGGTGTTACCGAGTACATTATTCGAATATCGGATGCATTCAATACAAGAATTAATATTTTGATGTGTAAACATCTTTAGGGTGGCCATTCAAATTTTGTTTAAATCCATGCTATTTCCTGTTTTTTTAGTAATTATTCAATACTGATTACTTTATTACATGTAAAATTTTATTTCTTTTGGACTACACGCTGCAAAATGCTATCCAAACAAGAGAAATAGGGCGATTTTTCACGAAAATAAGAGATTAATAGGGAAATACAGTCTTTTGAATAATATTAATGCATTGTAACATATTTTTAGGATATCAAGTCGAAATCTATTGCATCTTCTAAACAATAGTGGAACTTTCAACCAAAAAAGAAGTCTACCTACAAAATCGAGCAGAAAACCAAATAGTTGCACTTACAGCTAAATAGCCAAAATTTTTCAAGAAAAAAAGACGAAATTGTAACAAAAAAGCTAAATTTTTAAACAAGTAGTAGAATTTTCAACGTAGGAAGATGAATCTTTAACTGAATGATTAACTTTTCATGCGAAATAAATTACACTTCAACAGAAAATAGTTCGATTTTCATACAAATACAGTGAAACCTGGAGACAGTGCCCCCACAGTTAGTTCTTTCGGGCGTGACAAACCAAGAGCGTGATAAGGCACTGTACGCTAACGGCTTACCTATACAGGATGTCCAAAAAGTAACGAAATACCTAAATAATTTTCTAGGTAAAATATTTTTTCAAAAAGGTCAAGGTCATTCTTGGAGTAACTTTTAACGAGGAATACAGTGGCGACCTTGAATTTGACCTTCAAGGTTATTTCAAGGTCAAAAAAGCCGTTGCCGTTGCCGTTGTCAAAAATAGAGGTTTCCATTTAAAAAAATAAAGATGACCCTGAAATAACCTTGAAGGTCAAGGTCAAATTCAAGGTCACCACTGGAAAATTAATTACGTTACTTTCTAGACATCCTGTATAACAGCACCGTGTCGTAAAACCGGTTCACTCAAAGTAGAAGGGACACACGTAGCGAACAAGCACGATGGCGAGCTCGCGTCGACCAGCAGTGGGACTCCGATGCTTAAATCCAACTGAAGCCGATGGGACTGATCGGATTTTTTCGTGCGATCAAATGTGACGTCTTTGACATTGTCAAGACCGCTATCTAGAAAGCGAATATACATGGCAAAGTAGTAATTCGAAATTATTGCAGCAATTTTAATGAAAAAGAGCAGGGAATATCGATTCATTTTAATGAAAATGTTATACTACGACTTAAATTTAATTATTTACTGGTAATATTTTTACTTTTAATGATATTATTATTGGCGGCGCTATCATAGCTACCCAATAGGATCTACGATTCGACAAAGAAAATAAAGAAGAAGTATTAAATTGACAGATAGAAAGACAGAGAGAGGGGGGAATGATCGTTCCGAAACGAAAATTAAAACCTGTCATCAGAACACAATCGGATCGTCTTTGCTTATCTCACATGGTAAAAAGAGCCGTCCGATTGACTTCGAGCATCGGGGTACCACTGTCGTGTTTTGTAACCTCAAACTGTCAAGTGTTGTCGAACTACCGAGTATCTGCATTGACTATTCAAGAGAAAGCTTTCCTTTTAAGCGGTATGCTTAACGGTTGTAGAGTTTATAATTAAAAACAATTATCTTGAAACCAAAAAGTTGGACTTATATCTAAAATTTTGAACTTTGAAATAAAAAATAAGGTTTCTCCAAGAAAAAAGTCGAATTTTTAAGCAAAAAATTAAATTTTCTACCTACGAAGATGAATCTTCATACACATTCTCAACCACAAAGATTTGATTTTGAATTCGTCAAGATAAATCTTTTAGAAAAAAAGTTGAATTTTGAACAAAGAAAGATGACATTTCAACGGAAGAGTTAAATTTTTAACAAAATAATTAAATTTTCAACCGAACGCAAGAATTTTTAACAAAAAGGGATGAAGTCTGTGCCAAAAACATGATAGTAGACTTTTTGATCAAAATAATTAACTTTTAACTGTAAACGATGATTTTTTAACCAAAAAATATTACATATCCTCCAAAAAATGAATTTTTAATATAAAAGGACGAATTTTATATCATAAAAGACAAATGTTCAACAAAATATTTAAACTTTCAGTTTTACCTAAACATTTTTGAAAGAAACATGTTATTGATTTGCATTCATGAATCAAATATATTTTCGTAGTGCCTAAAAAGTTTTAAAACCATGAAAATAAAATAAAAAATCTCTACAGCTCAAATTGTAAATCACGAAAAAAATGCTTTGAGGAAAAATCAAAATGATAATATGTTTATTTGGTTTACGCTGAAGTGAAGTCAGGTTCGACATATTCAACTTTGTCCAAATGTGTGCAGCTATCTCAATCCAAAAACATATTTTTTACATATTTAAAACAATTTTAAATTGAATCATTCTTTTTGAATTTCTGATTTGTTATTATTGTTCATTAGGGGTAACCGTATATACAAAAAATCTGCATAATTTTAGAACCAATACGAAACTTTTTTGCATTAAAAAAATTATTTTTAAGCCAAAGGAATGCAGAGAAGATATTACCTATCCAATTGAAAGAAGGTTTTGAAAGTTAAATGTTCGTAAGAGTGGCCAACTTCTGTAGGGTTCTGCAGATAACTTCTGCCAGAACGTTAATAGCTTGGGTCACTTAGGAGTGAAACGCGTATATTTATAAGGACGATAACACATTATAATTTTGGAAAGATTGAATTGTTATTTTAATTTATATCTCATTATTGGTGTGTGCAAATATCTTAGGCCACGATCTGAAGTCTAAATGCTGTGTTCTTAGATGTGTAAAAAAGTTAGATCCTTCTATGGATAGTAAATCCTGTGTTGATTTACAAACAACTTAGAGGCGTGAACATCTTAAACCGTGCTATGACTTCTATGAATAGTAAATCTCGTGTTCATGTACAAACGGCATAGATGTATAGACATTTTAGGCAGCGATATGGCTAGTAAACCCTGTGTTAGAACGTTAAGTAATTTCGGTCAATTAGAAGTCGAATGCGTGTATTGAGAGCAATGATGTCATATTGTAATTTCGGAAAGCTCAAATTATTATATTAAATCAATGTACATCCTGTATTGACTTGCAAACATCTTAGATGTGCAAACATTTTAGAACGTGATATGAAGTTAACGTTTGTCGGAGATTTTCACATATAATATGTACTTTGCTCGTCATATTATTTTTCAATATAAAAAAGTTACAGATTCTTGTTGACACATTTTCCAGATTTTATGGCGCATAAAGAATGAAGACGCAGTAAGATAAAAAGAAGAGAATCAGAGAAAAAGTGTGAGTAAAAGGGGTTAAAAGAGCACATACTCGGTGTAAAAGAGTAATAAAAATAAGAACAAAGTGGGTGGAAGAGTTAGCCTACAAATGTTCGTCTATAACTGTCCGTTACTACTGTTTCTTCCCGCGAGAAATCGGTTTTGGCGAACCTTTAGGTAGGTGGTAGACAACCTTATACATCTATAACTGGTTGGCCACAGTCACACTCTGCACTTCTGTAGAGACACATTAACTACGCTAATTACTCCGATTTAGGGTAATGTTCTTTTTACTACGAAGCTTCACCGTTCTCGCTTCTCTGTGCCAAAGTTGCTCGGGGAAGAACGAGCACATGGCAAAAATAAGAGTAAAAGTATCGAATGGATTTTCGCAGCTAGATAGGCTACATTTTTTGCCCCGGAGCGATAAAAGAGACATGCACGGGGAAAATGTGAGAATAACATTGGTTTAGATGGCAGTATCATTACCATAATAAATTACAATAAAGTGCCCTTTCCAGAGCTCATATTGACTAAAGAGCTTAAAAATTTCGCATTGATTGCAACAAATTAAAAAGAAAGTAGTATGGAATTTCGAAAAAAACAACACAAAGTAGCATCAAAATTTATAAGATAATGAAAAAGCAGGACCTGACACTGCATGGCTGAAATAATAACTTATTTGTTCAGCAATATTGGGTAAGAAAGTTTAATTGATTCTCAAATATTTTTTGCACGAATAAAATAAATTTTAAAGTTAAAAAAATTTTGTATAATACTCCTTTACACCAAATGATTTTGAATCTGAGTTTAAAATATTCCTTTCTGAAATTTTAAGCTTTTCAAATTGGATTATTTTAAAATGAGAAAAGTTTATGTCTTACATTAACTGTGAACTTCACAATAATTCATTTTAAATACTTTTAAGCTTAAGATGCACTTGAAGCAGGACTAGAAACAGGGGAAACATGGTCATTTTTTACGAAGATAAACGTCTAAATTCCTTTAGATAAGATTAAATTTTTTAACTTAAGACAAAGTTTTAACAGAGTAATTGAAGTTTTAGCCTAATCAAATTTTTAAACAAAAAAGGATAAACTTCAACTTATGAATTTTTAAACAATGATTTTTTAACAAAAAAGTTAAATATTAAAAAAATAATTTAACATTCAACCAAATAGTCGAATTTTTAACCAAAAAGAATGAACTTTAAACGGAAAAGAGTAGCATTTTCTTATTAGTTATTACTAATTGAGTTCGCATTCAAGTGAAAAATCGAGAAACGGCGGAAGTTTCTTGAAAACAGTATAAAAAGTGGAATTCTTTAAAAACAGAGGAAAAAGTGAAGCAGGAGAAATACTGCCAAGACTGCAATGTAATTTGAAATAATGTAATTTGAAATAATCACTGTTAAAGCTTGCCATTTAAATAAAATACGGTTTTGAATAACGATTCGCAAATTCAAAAATTCGACAATTTTAAACACTATTAAATTAAAATTGTCTAAAAATAATGATTTTAAAAGAAATTATTTCATTTTTAATTTTCTCAATCCAACTGATAGAATTTTTTCTAGTTTTGAAATTGAATTTTAAAAGTTTTATTGTATTTAAAATTTCAACTAAATATGGCTAATTTCTAAGAAAACGAACAGAACCGATAAGTCGCATATTTTTTAAGAAAGACGCAAATCGCAGCATTAAAAAAAACGAAAAATTTTCAAGATTTGAGTTCAGCCTTTTCAACAAAAATGCCGTCTCGAAGTTCAATGTTTATTTAAACTGTTGTTCTTTAGTCTATAAATTATTAAAATTCCCACTTATTTATCGCAAGCTTCAAACTCCTTCCATATGTAACTAGTTTTGGTTGAAAGTATATTTCTTTCGGTTGAAAACTCTACCATTATATTTTCGATTGCGAATTAAACTTTTTTTGTCTTTTTAGCTTGAAATTTCAACAGTTAAATTTTTTTATTTTTTGACGAATTAATTTTTTTTATTTCGACAATTTTTTAAGTTTTCTGAAGAATCCATTTTTTTGTTTTCAAATATATCTTTTTCTGTAAAAACTTTACCTTTTTGGTAAAAATTCAACTTTACGCAAAAAAGTTAATCTGATTAAGCTGAAAGGACTTTCGTTTCCGGCATGAAAGTGTAAGGTGGTGGGAATTGTGGATGCTCAGTTATTGAATTATGAAAGTGTATAGAAGGGTTTGGATGTTAGAGATTTTTTGAAGGATTGTGAAGTTGAAAAGGGGGTGATATTTTTGAGGATTGAGACAGATTTGTGTGAAAGTTGAGGTTAGGTTTGTTTGAGAGTTGCGACGGGTTGGGAAGACTGAGTTGATCGGGTTAGTAGTATCAGGGCTGGGTAGAGACGGAGAAAGACAAGATACCAGAACGCGACGATAAATAAGAGGCAGGGAAGGATAGAAGGCGGGAATGTCTGAAATTGGATTCATGGATAGCGAACTATAGAAAAGGAGAGATTAAGAGCCAAGAGCGTAAGATCGATTGAGGCTTTTATCAAAAGGAATAGAGGGGAGAGGAGAAGCAGTGAAGAGAAAAACGATTTAGGTTCTAACTTAAAATATCCAAAAATGTTTAGATCGCCGCTCGAAAAGCAGAGTTTTGTAGAGAAGGGTGAAAATAGTAAGGGGGCTGAAGGAAATAGAGATGAAACCGAAGATCAGAGGAACGAGGAAAGACTGAAAGAAATCCGCGAAGTCATGATAGAAGTAATGGGCATTTATGAAGAAAAGCAGGAAAAAAGGGGAGAGGAATTGAGGAAAAAAATTAGGCGGGAAATGGCTGAACTTAGGAAAGAAATGAAAAAATGGAAAGAAGTTAGGGAACAGTTAGAAAAAAGGATGTAGCCATTGGAGAAAAAAATAGAGAAGCAGAAGGATAATAATAAAAAGGTAGAGGAGATGCAAGGTAGGATAAGGAAGATAGAAAGCTCGATCCGGGATCTTAGTGAGGGCGAGAATGAGAATACGGAGAAGAAAAGACTGAGAAAAATAGAATAAGGAATAGAAAAGAAAGAGAGGGAAGAAAGAAAAAGAAACATAGTGATAAAGGGTATACGATTAGAGGGGAATGAGCTGCAGGAAGTAGTGGAAGAAGTACTAAAAAGGATTGAGGCTAAGGTAGAGATAGAGGAAGTGCGAAGTGCAGGAAGGGAAGAACGAAGAGGGGAGCGAATGGTACTGGTTAAACTAAAGAAATGGGAACATAAGAGGGCAGTGATGACAAAGAAGAGAATGTTATATGGAAGCTCGGAGATACTAGAGAATCATTTGACATAGGTAGAAAGGAGAATGCAATATAAGTTAAGACAAATAGCGGAAGAGGAAAAAAAGGGAAGAAGAATATGGGTTAAATATGGGAGAAAGGGAAGAGTTAGTAAAAAAAAAGGCGCAGGGAAACTAGGAGAGGAAGAAACGGCAGATAGGAAAATAAGGAATAGTAAGACGCAAAACGAAACCAAAAACTAATGCAGGGAAGAATGGAGGATATTTTACTGGAATATGGCAGTATTGGAGAAAAAGGATAGAGAATTTATGAGAAATTTGACACAATGGGATGTTGTAATAATGATGGGGAAATGCATGTATAACAGGGAAAGACACGAAAGACAGCAAAGAACAAAAAAAGGATTAATAGTAGAAGAGGTAAAAATGGGAGAAGTGGAAGATAGTGGGGTTTACGTTAACGGATATATGTAGGATAAAGCAGCGGAGTTAAAAGAAATGATGGAAAAAAATAAAGAAGAGATTAGAGATTACAACAGGTAGGGATTTCAATGTGAGAACAGGAGATAGAGGAGGAAGGGAATGGGGAGAAGAGGGAGGAAATAATTCAAAAGATAAGGTATTAATGAGGGGGCAAAGAAGTTGTTAAAGAGCTGAGAAAGGAGAATATACATATAGTGGATTATAAAGTAAGAGAGAAGGTCGAGAAATTAGAAGTAGGTGATTATATTGATTCGGATCACTTTACCTTACTAGTGACATTAGAGGGAGAAAAAAGTAATAGTAATATGCATAAAATGGGGGCAAAGGTAAAGAGTGTAGGAAAAGGGGATCGGTCAAGACAACGAGAAGAACCGTTTAGAGAAAAGGTCAGAAATATCAAAATGGGAGAGGGAAAAAATGCTAGGAGAAGTAAAAAGAGGGTTAGAGTGCACAAACAAAAATAAAGTTAGTAAAGAGGGGAATAGAAATAGCTTGGATGAGGATTGTAAAGAGAAAAAGAAGGAGGTCAGAAAGGAATTAAGAAAGTGCAGAAGCGAAAAAAGTAATGGGGAAAAGTATATATTCTGAATTGTATGATCAAAAGAAAGTTTGGCATGTGCAGACGACATAGTGTTGATGGCAGAGGATGAAGAAGGGACAGCGAGCTTAATTACAGGATTAGAGAAATACTTAGATAGAAAAAAAGTTGAATTTAAATGCAGAACAGGCAAAGATAATGAGGTTTAGAAAAGGAGAGGGAAGAAAGAAGGAATGGACGGGGTGATTAAAGGGAATAAATGTAGAAGAAGCGAAGGAGTTTAAATATTTGGGATATATTTTGCAAAAGAATGAAGAGCATAGAGCTCATATAAGAGAAAGGATAAAAAATGCAGCAGCGTTAATGAAACAGACATGTGGAATCGGAAAAAGGAGGTTAAAAAATTGGAGAAGGAGAATGTGGTTATTTGATACGCTGGTATGGCCGGCATAAGTTATGGGGCCGAGATATGGGGATGGAAAGAAAGAAAATATATTGAGAGTTTACAAGAAATATATATAAGGTGGATATTAGGGGTAGATTGGAGGACGCCAGGATATATGGTGAGAGAAGAAGCGCAAAGGGATAAATTAAGTATTAGAGCGGGAAAAAGGGCATGGAAATTTGAGACGAAGCTGAGGGAGGGAATAGGAGGGGAGTTGGCGAGACAGTATTTGATAGAAGTAGAGTAGAGGAAAGGCAGGGCGATAGAATTAACGAGATGGGAAGAAGACAGGGGGGAGTTCTTGAATGCTAGATACATAGAAGATGGGACTGGAGTAAACCATGAGGAATTGGAAAAAAAGGACAGGAAAAGACAATTGATAGAAAGATGGGGTATGATTGAAGAATGTAAATAGAATAAATGGTATATTGATATATAGATTGGGAAGCGAGGTAAGAGAGGGGATGTATTGGGAAAAGGAAAAGAACAGAAATTTTAGAATATGTGAATAGGCGGAGGAAACATGAGAGCACGTATGGGAAGGATGTAGGAAAGGAATGGAAGATAAAGGAAGCTGGAAAGAGAATGTGGTTACGATTCTAGGAGAGGATGGATTAAGAGAAGAAAGGATGAAGTAGTTGGAAAGTGCTAGGGGAGCGAATAAGAGTGAATAAAAGAACGCATGTTAAAAATGGCAAATTGTAGGACAACAAAAGTGAAAGAACAAGGAAACGGATGTCGCCTAAATTAGAAGCGTAAAGATTGTAAGTAATGGATATGTAATAGCGCAAGTTATTATTATAGTTGTCAATACTTGTACATATTAAGGTTGACATTTTTTTGTTAGTTTCATATATAAGCGGAAATATTGTAAGGAATGGAAGTCATGCAAACCATTAGGGTACCCATTTTGAATAAAGAAGATTAAGCTAAAAATGATCTGAAAATTTGGTAGAAAAATTCAGTATTTCGTTGAAAATTCGTATTTTTGTAGAAAATAAATTTTCTGGCTGAAAATTGAACTTTTTTGTTTAAAAACCAATCTGTTCTAGTTAGAATTTATTGAAAGTTCGTGCTTTTTTGTTTGTTAAATGCAATTGTTTTTTTGCTGTCCAATAAAATCCTTTTTCCTGAAATGTCAACTTTGACCATTTTTGTTCAAAATTAATCTTTTTAGATGAAAATTTATTTTCTCGAGCTGAAAATTAAACTGTCTTGTAGCAAATTCTTGAAAAGTCAACAATTAGGTAGACAATTCAACAGTTTGATAAGATTTAAAAAAAATTAAAAATGAGTTCTCTTGAATGAAAAAGTAAGTGCTTTGTTGAATATTCCACTGATTGGTTAAAAATTAACTTTTTGGTTGCAAATTTATATTCTCGGGTTGAAAATTCAAATTTTGTTAAGAAAATTCGGGGTTTTCTTAGAAAATTAACTCAGTTGAATAAAAATGTAAATTTTCCATTTTTCCTTAAAAATTGACCTTCGGGTTAAAAAATTAATAAGAATGTTATTATTTAGCTACAGATATTTATAAATAACAAATATAAATAAGTTTAATCAAATAAAATTTAGACTATTATCACACCCATTGTTCAAACCAATTATTTGCAAATTTATTCAATGTTTTGAAATTCCTCTCTTGTGTAGAAAATTAATTTTCTAGGTTGAAAATGCAACTATTTGGTTGAAAAATGTTGTATTTTTTTTTAAATTTGTCTTTCCTGGTAAAAAAATAATCTTCTTGGATTGAAATTCATATTTTTGGTTAATAATGCAACTATTTGGTTGTAAATTATCGTGTTTTAGATAGAGATTTACGATATACGAAGATATCTTGAGATACTTTATATATCAATAAAATTGTTACGCCTACAAAGATACTGAAACATTTTTATCTCAAGAGAGGTTTTCTTAAGAATACTAAAGGTACTTTTTAACCCAGAACTTTTGATGTCCAAGCGTATCTTATACCATATGAAGTTTTATATAGCATATCAAAATCCTTTGGAATCTCTTAAAGGATTTTATACGTTTTTCAGGTTACTGGGACATACTTTTATATTTTATCCGACATGTGTATGCATATCATTCCACTTTACATGCAAATTTTAAGGCATCTTAGGCAATATTAAAAAATAAATGTAATAGAAAACTTTAATTTAAGTACATTAAGCACCAAACATTTTAATTTATAAGAATTTTATGCAATATTTATGTACTGGTATGCGATTTATTAGAATCTAATTATTAATAAAAAATAGGCTGTCCGTTTAAATCCAAAAAAAGAAATTCCCTGACAATTCTAGGTGTTTTTAGATATTTCCAGGTATAATTTTTCACAGCTCAGAATGAACTTTTTTGTTGAAATTCATATTTTCGGTTTAAAAATCAAACGGCTTTGTAGAAAAATCGTAATTTTAGCTTGAAAATCGACAATTTTTGTACGCAATTCAACTATTTGGTTCACGTGATAATAAAGCAAAAAAATATTAAACTGTCTTCAGTTTCTTTTAAATTCTTCCAGACTAATTTATTGTTAAAATAATATTACTAAAGAGACTTTGACAGCGGTGTTTACAATCCTGATTGAAAATTAATTTTTTTAGTTGAAAACTCATATTTTTTATTTCTTTTTCGTGACTAAAATATTTTTCTGAGATGAAAATTCGAATCTTTTTTCAAAATTTGTGGTTTTCGTTAAAAAAAATTTTGTTGTAGAAATTTTAATTTTGTTGTTAAAATTTCAACTAATTCATTGAAAATGAACTTTTCTTAAAAAATCATATTTTCGAATTAAAAAATCAACAAATTGGTTGAAAATTGATGTATTTTGTTGAAATTTCATCTCCTTTGTCAAAAATTTAATCCTTTTTGGTTGAATTATCAAGTATTGAATTTTTCATCTGTTTTTTGAACATTCGAATTTTTGGTAGAAAATTAATCTGGCGTTCAATGGAATTAATTAATGCGTTTAATGTATAAAGCTTTGGCTAATAAGATAATCAAGTCCAAACATTTAAATAAATAATTTTGTTATTAGTGAGATTAGTGATAATGATCAAAATAAGTTTATTGTATACCAATATGAATTCAGTACATAGAACTTTTACAAATATAAAAAACAATTATTAATTTTAAATGTTAATTTTGTTTGTCTACTGGTCTACATCAATATTACTAAAATATTAATAAATCTTAAGATTGTGAAAAAAATGTCTCTATCTCCGCTGGGATCTGAACCCAGGACCTTCAGATTTCCGGCCTGATGCTCTTACCAACTGAGCTACGGAGAGACGAGAAAATTTTTCCTGGCCAATAAACCTAAGATCAACAATTAAAATGAAAAACAATGTTTTTTTTTATTTGATATTAAAATTTAAGAAAACAATGAAGCAAACTCGAAAAACATTTCTGACGTTTTCGTGTTTTTTCAGGTACATACAAATTTACTGACGATTCCAGGTTTTTCAGATGAGTAGACACCCTGACTGCTGTAACTAAAGACGGTTCTAATCATGGTCATTTTAGTCCCATGCTCGAACTGCGACGAAAGTTATCACCTCTCGTGATGGCAATAATTTCTAAATGACACCAATTAAATTATAATAGATATCCGAATATTTAGATAATCCTCTAAACGTTATTTATATCTTATTTATTTACTAAATTTATAATTTTAACTACAAAAGTGTCTTACTTCTCCATATAATAATATCCCCATAAAGTTAGCAAGACCTTCCTTTCTCAAAGTGACACATTAAAATGGAAATCTTTCCTATAACTCCTCCTTATCAGCCCTAAAGAAAACAAGCAAAATGTCATTCTTGCAAAGATCTGCCTGAAGGGCGATTCTTAAGGGCTCTCAAAAAAGGGAAAAGCTCTGGAGAAAGTGAAAGAGGAGAAATCCGGTTGGCGAGATTTGGTATCTCTGAAAACAGGCGCAGGGATGCCTTTAGTGTTGCAAACTAGGGTTCATTGGCACGATTCCTGGGAAGAAGAAGCAAACGCATTTCTAATATGCGTCCGCCTGGTGGAGTGTCGATCCTTCTTGCTCCAGAGATCGGGACTATCCAGCCCTCTGCTTTTCGAGCCGAGCCGGAGGCTCCTCTTTTTGCCCAGTCCGCACACACTGGGATCAATAATGCACCAACCACTCGCTGCTCCCATCCCTCTCCTTCCTTCCTTCTCTTTCCTCTCGAAAACCGTACCAGCACTGCCAGCGCCACCCCCTCACACCTTCTTCGTCGCAGCAGCCCCTGGCACTATCCCTACCCTGCGGATTTTGACTCCCCCACCCCCTACCGCACCCAACACCCCCGACCATCCACGACAACCGTCTCCCTTGCATTTGCGAACAACCCAGTCGGTACGGCAGACTTCTCGCACATCCTTCCACCCCTCTCTCTCTCACTCTATCACACACAAGTTCTTGCGAACTTAGAGCCCCGACGTTCCGATAGCCACCCTTTTCACCCCCGATAACCAGACCCTCCGCATTCGCAAGCCTCTCCCTTCGACTCCCAGGACTTCGTGCCAAGATGAAATCTCCGTCTCGCTCTCGTATTGAAAAGCATTTAAAGCTTGTCTATTCTACCCCCTTTCTACCCCCTCGTTGTCTTCTTTCTCTTGTCTCCCTCTTTCTCACAGAGCCGGCGTCCTTTCTTCGACTCTCGGATCCGGGGAATCCCCTTCTCTAGCAGGCGAGGCGCCCGTAGCTCGACCGCCGCCGCACGTCTCCAACTCCTTCACCCCTACTCCGACAACCCTTAAAATTACTCACCTGCCTTTGTCTTTCTTCCCCCTTTTTACTGCACAGTGTCTCGATTTTCGGTCGGGCTTCTTCATTTTGCGGTTGTTTACTTTCTTGGGTAAATACTGGAGCTTTTCTGGTTTTGAATTTTGACGTGATCGAGATACTTAATGAGGAAAGAACTGCCTTTGAGAATTGATTCCTCTTATTTCGGGTAGCTTAAGAGGGTAGACAGAGATTTCTCAATTGTTGCCCTTTAATTGTTTCAAAATTACGTCATATGGGTCCTCCACATACAGTGTAACGCTTTTAGGAGCAAGAGAGGCTTTAAGAGGTCCTGTTATTATAAGGGATCTTTCGAGAGATGTTACGTCACATTTTTTTAAATATAATAATTACAAAACAATCAAATAATATAGGGTGGTATATGAACCACAACTATGTTTAAACCACAAGTGGTTGAGTGCGCTGTTTCTTTACAGAAAACATCTTTTTCATGATTTGAGAAATAAATATTTTAAAAAATAAAATAAAAGTTATTAACCTTCTAAGTTAAAAAACAAGTCACCGGTACATTCTTTCAGATGGGACTTCGAAAACCCGTTTTTCGAGAAAAAGGCATTTAAATTTGACGAGTGTAATAAGCATCCATGTTATATTTCTTCTTCAAACATAAAATATATTTACTTCCGGTTTCTATCTGGTTATTAATATACTCCAAATTAATTTAGTATAGGTCCCAGTATCAAAACTCAATTTAACCCAAAAATAATTTTTTTTCAAATAATTTTGACCTCAACTTAGAAAAATGCTAATATTTCCTAAATTAGAACTGGTCAGAACGGGCCTTTTCATGCAGACGTCTCACATATATTTTCTGTTAATATAGAATTTAATTTAACTTACTTCAAAGAAGGCTCGATACTATTTTCCTTTAAATATTTAAAAATGTTTAAAAATTACACAAAAGTGATAAACGATCAAGAAAATCTAAGTACAAAAATACTTTATTAAATAACTCCACAAACAATAACTTAGAATACGTAGAAAACAATTTCTTCAATTGGAAATTTACCCATTTGAAAAAGGGTTCGATAGATACTTCATTCTCGTTTCGCGTGTAAAATACTTCGAAATTATTAGAAACAAGTAAAGAAAAGTCGAGTGCAAGAACTTTCAGATTAAAAATCATTGAGTCTTACCGCACTAAGCGAAGAAAAAAAATGGATTTTTTTTAATCTGCTCATGGGATATGTGCAGAAGTTACGGTATTCTAATAGGATAAGGCACGATTAAAGAAAAGTATCCCAGTCTTGACCACCAGGCAGGGTTTAAAAATTTTAACTTTGAAATACTAAAAAAATTTCCATGGGTGGTACTGTTCAAGTGGAAAAAATACACCACTAATTACTTGAACGTGGGAAAATATTTAATGTTGTCACTAAAAATTTTCCAACGGTACAAAATTAGCATTATTATAAGTTATAAAGTTTATTTTTAAGTTACGAAATTAAAAATAAGTTTCTTTAAAGTCTAATCGAAACGTGAAAAGACCATGTAAAAAAAATTTTCTTAAAATTTGAAATAGGTGTACCATTAACCAAATTGAAAAACTAGTTACTTTTCTTAATATTAAAAAAGGTTCTAACTTGAGAGACAATTTTTTTTGTTTATTATAATTTTATATTATTATTAAGTATCGAAAACGTTATTTATAAAAAGTGTATAATCAGTTTCGCACCGATAGAAGAAAAATTGGTAATATTTCAAAATTCAAAAACTTTTAACCCCTATAGAACATAGATAATGGACAAAAGCGATATCCACAAATTTTCAAAAGAAACGACAGCAGTCCTTTTGTACGATTTTTTTTAAATATCAGTAGTAAATAAGAATATTTTAAATTGTTACACTAATTCAGAAAAATCAACCTGAATTCAAGCAAACTGTACCTAGCTTTAAGTAACAATTATCTTAATTCGAATGGCAATTCTGGATTAGGGTCTTAAATTTAGCCCAATGTTGCGCAAATCTAGACAAAGAATTATAAATTTAAGGCAAGCCAATTTTAAGGTCTAGCAAAGTTAAATGTTTGTTTTTGCTGAGAGGAAGTTTTTTTTGCAAAAGTCGTACTCCCTAACTCCCTATATTGTCCAAATTTCAGTCAGTATTTAAGCTTATGTAAATGTCCTCAGACTAATATTTAACTTAAGAGCTTGTTTTTAAAGTCTTCTTACTCGTCGAACGAAAGAAAACTAACGTAAACCAAAAGGCAGAACTAACCTCTTTTGTTACATTATACAAAATTAAAGTTTAAAAAAAACAGCATTATAAATTGACATGAAATTTTTATTTTTAATTTTTATATCTTTTATATTATCTATAATTTATATTAATTTTACTATCATTTAAAATACCATATTTAAATAACGCTGCTGATATTATTGGTATTCAATGGAATTTGAAAGAAACTTTGAAAAATTTTGCTGGCTTCAGGCCACTGAAATAGAAAAAAGCGAGCGGAGCTCAATTCACCGGTGCCAATCATTAAGCTGGGCTTAACCAGTTTATTAACCGTCTACCAGCGTCGCTTATACAATAGCTTAGAAATCTTTTTCTATTAAAAATTAAGACCCTTCGATAAATGATTTCCTTTAAAATTGAAGGTAAACGTCCGGTATTCACGGTTTGGCTTATTCACTCTTTTCGTCTTCTTTATTCATAATATGTCCCCTAAGGGTTTACATGACTTCCATTCCTTACAATATTTCCGTTTACATATTAAACAAACAAAAAAATGTCAACCTTAATATTTACAAGTATGTACAACTATGTACATGAAGTCTTATATCTACTTCCTTATCTCTATTTGCTGTGATAACACAATTTAGCGAGCGAGCGGTCGAAAGCGAGAGTGCAAGTGCAAGCGAGAGAGAGAGAGAGAGAGAGAATCAGAACGCAAACGCATCTTAGTCTACTTATGCTATTGCATATCCATTACTTACAATCTTTACACTTCTAATCCAGGCGACTTCCGTTTTCTTATTCTTTCAATTTTTTGTCCTCCAATTTGCCATTTTTCACATGCATTCTTTCATTCACACTTATTCGCTCCCCTAGCCCCTTTCAACTACTTCATCCATTCTTCTCCTAATCCATCTTCTCCAAGAATCTTAGCCACATTCTCTTGCCAGCTTCCTTTATCTTCCATTCCTTTCCTACATCCTCCCCATACGTGCTCTCATGTTTCCTCCGCCTATTCACATATTCTACACTTTCTGTTCTCTTCCCTTTCCCAATACATCCCCTCTCTTACCTCGTTTTCCAATCTAAATCTTGCTATTCTGGTCCACCTTCTCTCTCCCCATCCCTTCTCTAAATACTTTGGTAAACCTTTGTTGATTTCGTTGAGTTTTCAACCCAAAACGTCGAATGTTTTTGAAAACAGTTGACGCCCAAACTCAAGTAGATGATCTTTCAACCCAATAATTTGAGTTTTCGATAAGCGAATAAGATTATTTATAGACCAAACGGTTGCATTTACAAGAAATAGTTGATATGTCGAACAAAATTGAGAAATTTTCAACAATATAATAAAATTTTGAGATACATAGTTTGTTTTTCAACCTGCAAAGATGAATTTTCAATCAATTGGTAGAATTGTTGAAAACACAGATTAGGCTTCAATCAAAAACAATTGTAATTTAAACTAAATTGTTCAATTTTTACGCCAAGGAGTCGAATTTTTCAGAAGCCAGTTGATTTAAATCAAAACTAATTACATTTTTTTAAATTGCTCAATTTTTAACCAAGATCATGAGTCATACAAAAACAAATTTGTAACAAAGAAGTTCCACTTTCAATCAAGGAGTTGAATCTTCAATAAAAAAAGATTTATTCACAACGAAAAATATAATAGTTAATATTTCAATGAAATAGTTGAATTTTTTAACAAAGCAATATAATTTTCAACAAAATGGTTAAATTTTGAAGCCGAAAAGACAAATTTCCTAGAAAACAGTGGAATTTTTCTCCCAAAAATCTGAATTCTCAGCAAAAATGTAAATTTGGAACTAAATCTTTCAATTTTAAACTAAAAAAATCAATTTTCAACCAAAAACGGAATGCTTAAATTTGCAGTTCAAAAAATTAATGTTCAAACAAAAAAATTCAAAAAAAGAGTTAAATATTAAATTAATTTGTATTTTTAACTGAAAATATCAAGTTTCAGCGAAATACGGATTACTTTTATTTTCAGTCAAGCAAGTTAATTTGTCAATACATAACAAAACGTATTTTCAAAATAATATTTAAATCTTTCACCAAATACTAGACTTATTAACAAAAGGAGATGAATTCTTTACAAGAAATATAATAGTAAATTTTTCAATTAAAAATAATTAACCTTTAACGAAAAATAGTTGAATTTTTATGTTGGGTTCTATTAATTTGGTTCGCATTTAAGCGAAAAGACGAAAAAAAGGCGACGTTTCTTGAAAACAGAAAAAAGAGTAAAATCTTTATTTAGACACTTTAATTGTAAAATAAAATCACTCATTTTCTTTTTTTTCCAGCATTTCAAAAAATTGTTGTTTATATTTATATTTCCCATGTGTCATGTCTGTCAATCTGTTAGCTGTTCCCTCCTGACAGTGTGCCGTAGTTTTTAAACGGCTAACTGGAAGAAATCGCTAAATAACAAAATAAAATAACATATTATAAATTAGAATGTTTGGAGTTGAACTATTATAAAAATAACTTCAAAGATTCGTTATAGAATGTTATAAAAATGACACAGATACGTATAAAACCAAAATATTTACTCCCTTTAAATCTGGATTATTTTTATTGCTACGCTTCAACACAAATCATAAAAAAAATATTCTGACTAAAAATATAAAAACTGAAAAAACAGAGAGCAATCTGTCACACGGTCAGGTATATATTTGCAAAAGTTGTCGATGGTCATATCGCATATTTGCACGCGTATAGTGTAAAATGTACGAACATGAAAAAGTGACGCTAGTGGAAGCGTGACAGCAGTAACGGTGAGTTGATAGACTTCGAATATTTCAAATTAATTTTTACAGCCCCAGATTGGTGGGAATCGTTAAGCAAAGAGAGTGAGATCCGAGGTTAAAAGAGCAAAGAGATTAAATAAAAAAAGAATTTAAAAAATTGAGCTACCCTCTGCGTGGCGTGAAAGCGCTTGGTCAGTCGTTGTGGGAGGGTTGGCGAAAGGAGTGAACAGCCGTACCATCAAGGACACGGATGGGATACCGAAGTCGGAGAAGAGAATGTATTCATCGTGCAACGAGAAGTTATGGGGGCAGTTATCACCGGGTGATAACTCTTATTGCTGCAATAAAGCCCTTGTGGTGGTTCCCTCGAGGGGCGCCAACTGCTCCCTTGGGGCTGTTCTCGTTACCGTCTTGCTAGGTTCGAACGAAGGGTTCTAGAAACCTATGTAAGTCTAGGCGTGAGATTATAGGCACCTATATTTGACTTAATTGCACAGATACCTCGTAACTTGCAGCCTTCGGTGCTACAGTGTTTGCTCTTCGACACAGCTTCGCCAACTAAGCAGTAGGTGTACCAAATTTGGGTCAATCTTTAGAAATCACATTACAGAAAAACCTCAAAGTTTTTTTTATCACAAAAATGGATAAAAAAAGCTACAAATACATGCCAACTATATTGAGTACTACAATAACAATAGGGCCGGTACATGATTTACACAGATTTCATTTTCAAATAAGAAATTACCTACTCTTTACATCACATAAAAAACAAAAGATAAAAATCGTTTCAGGTAAAAATTTTGGGCGCAGATTGAAAACAAACACTCCTGGTAAATCGTCAACTAAGTTTATTTAGCCGGGGAATGCAGTTAATCCAACTGCTTTCTTATTTGTGGCTAGCTAAATTCCTAGTTTTGTTGATTACGATGAGTAGTTGGAATAGCTGGAATAATTTGGAATAACTTCAAACTGCTTTTCTCATTAATATTAACGAAGAAATGAGGTATTTGAACTAAATTCTTAGTTAATCTGAGAAATGCAATAACATTGAAAACAATTAACTATTTTCAGCAGCTGACAGTAAATGGGTAATTCTCATGAACTCTCGAAACTCCTGTCCTAGCAGTTTTTATATTAAACCCAACCGAGTTAGGATGATTTTTTTTTCGAAAGATCATCATCAAGGCTAAAATTGTTAGTAATATAACTTTGGCATTGTACAGGCATTTGTAAGGAATAATAAATATATAGTACTCTGAAAATCATTCCCTTACTATGTCCCAACCTCCAGATTAGAACATTGTCTAAAGTTTTTATTGAGAAGTTCTTAAAAAATCTGTTTGCAACTATGACTTGTCTATTGTAAATACAATAAATTTTCAAAATTTCTATGAATTTAAGATCATAAGTCATCAACAACTTATCTAATGTTAACTCAACATTTGTCCCATGAAAAATAATCATTCCCTCACAGTGAAGAATAAAAAAGGTATTCTAATATTTCAATTTCGATGACGTAGTAAAGTATTTTTTTAGAGGTAGAAAGTGTAGCGAAAAGCTAGCTGGTAACGAAAGGTTATGTTGCGAGATTTTTTTAGGTTATAATTTGTTTTTTTCGAGATTTACCCAAATTTAGTTGACGACTTATCAGGAATTTTTTTTAGTGAATATCGCCAAGCAAAAAAATAATATTCGTAAGAAAAAATAGTGATATTTTATTTTACCCTTGCCGATCTTTAGTTTGTTTGATGCCTTTATTACCCCCAGCACTTTAAAAGGTGGACAAAATGACTAAAAGTCACTACTGTTCAAATGAAAAAAAAGTCCGAAAAAAAATCTGAAAATCTTCAGATTAATTGGGATCCATTTTATTACAAGCTAAATAAACCTTTGACACTTGAATGCCGTATTTTTATTTTCATGCTTTTTCCAATAGGAGCTAGACCAGAAAATTATCATTCATAATACATTTAATTTTAATATTCCAGGCTTCATATACTAAAATTCTCTAAAACAGGGTAAGTATGATACTTTTCATGAAAATAGGTAAGCAATAGAGAGCTAAATTCTTTGAGTTTCTATCATTACCAAGAAGATTAATTTTCTACTAAAAAACACGATTTTTCGGTAAAATACATGAATTCTTAACAAAATAGTTCAATCTTCAACTAAAAAATATACATTTTCAACCGAAAATAATATAGTTAAATTTTAAGTTAAATCTATTATGTTTAAAATGAGAAAGAATAATTTACAACAAAATAGTTAAATTTTTAAACATAGAAGAAACTTGAACAAAAAACTAGTTTTTTGACAAGTTAGTTCAACTTACAATCATACAATTCAATTTTCAACTAAAAAGATGAATTTTCGACGAAACATATAATAGTTAATATTTCAAACAGAAAGACGAACTTTCAACAAAAGAGTTGAATACAAAAATAAAATATATTGCTAATTTTCAACAATTGCAATTAAAATATCTAAAGTGGCCCTTTCCTTGAAAGAAGTGACTAAAATGCTTTTTCCATAAAAATGTGAATATAAAAAAGTGACTAAAAGTGACTTAAGTAACTTTGTCGCAAACCTGTACATTGGCGACAGAAAATGTGATGTAAACACTTTATTTCAGAGAAAAGTGCAAAGGGCCTGCCTAATCACTACAAAATATTAGATTTCTGCGCTGCAAATCTTACGAGAATTCTTGGAAATCCCTCAGAAATCTAGCATTCGTGAGAAATATTTGAAATATTTGGCTAAGTGTGGGCAGAGGTGAGGTGATGTGGTGTAGAACATTCTGACATACGCTCCTATGACTTGAAGGAATACACAACTGAAACCGAAAGCCGTCGAGTTTAGCCGAGTCTGTTGATCGCGAACAGAGTAGGACATCTCGGAACTCCCGGCAAACTCAACGAAATCCTGGATGCCTCTATAAGAATTCAATACAGATTGCCGCAATTACAGTTTTTAAATTTCTATATTTCGTAGTGAGTAGCCTCTCGGAAAATTGCAAAATAAATTAATAATATTTTAAATATCACAAGGACCTTCAGTCAATGAAAAGCTTCTACAAATCCGAAAAGGGAAGCAAATTTTGATTTTAATGGCCCTATTGTCTCACTTCCAAATCTCAAATAAAAAATCTGCCCGCCGGGCGGGCAGATCCTCATCGCGCGCTATGCGCGCAGCTCGCAAGTTTCAGCGCGCCTATGGCGCGCGTATCTTGAATCTCGCGCTTCGGGCTCGGATATTTATACTTTGTGCGCGGAACGTTTTCCCAATTATGTACTTTATTAATTATGCAGAATTGATTGAAACTTCGTCAAAAACCTCTTTTAAATACCATATGTGTATGTATTTTCAATTTCTTTATATTTTTAATTATGCAAGAATTTCGGTGTAAACATTAAATTTCTCAAAGCTCTGTAGGCTTTCAGGTAGACATTCTCATCGAGGCACTCGCGCTTCGCCCTCGAT
>JAAAKG020161752.1:0-16469 GCA_010014905.2 Druon quercuslanigerum
AGAAAATATTTGACCTGAATGCAAATTTTTTTTGCAATTGTGATATCATATAATTATGGCATTAATGAAGATTGGATTTTTAAATCAATAATACTCGGTATAATATCTAATTTTCTTTATAACATAGATCTGGGACTTTCATGGGAAAATTAAAAACATACAAGAATATTATTTCCGAATTTTTTATTATTTAAAGAAAAAGAAAAAAAAATATATATATATATGTATAATTTTAAACATATAATTCTACTGGCGTAAGAAAAACACGTTGATTTTTGTTTTCAAGTTAAATGCCAAATAATATACAATATTTTTAACATTAATATTCTTTTTTTAAATATCAATGATAAACATTCAGATATATAAAACTACATTTTCATATAGAAAAATAAATTAAAATAACATTGATATTTTTAATATTTATGTAATTATGTAAATTATGTTATAAAATATATTTAAAAAAGCTAAAAGTTAATTTTTTGTATTCAATTTAATAATTAATGTTTTTATTCTCATAATATCTGGCTAATAACTGAAAGTTAACTAGCATTTTTATTAAAAATTGGTTCATTGTATAAACAATTCTTTAAAAATCTAACATATTTTGTGGATTTTTTTCCAAATTGCATTTATTCATACAATACTGTTTTTTAATTCAGCTCTTAAACTTTAAAGTTAAAGTTAAAATTTCAACGTGGTAATAATTTTCTTCATCCTTTCAGCATATACATTTTTCTTGGCATTTTTATCATTCAATGAAAATATATATATTTTTTCTTCGTACCTGTAGAAAAAAATGCCTGTCATAATGTGATATCGCAATATACAATTTTGATATTTTCGGAACAGGATCATTCTTTTTGGACAAAAAGTCGTTCATTCTACATCAGAATTCCTATATATCTCGCATGTAATTTAAAAAAATTATTAAAAAATGAATTTTTAATCGCTATCTTAAGCCGATTTTAAAAATCCATAACATTTTAGTCTTAAGATTCTCGGTCGATCTTTTCAGATTTAGCTCACTTTTTTAAGTCAAACTTTTATTTATTCGTATTAAGATATTTAATATCTCGGGAGCATGTTTTTATTTATTTTTTAAACTTAAAATTGAATTTCTTATCGCAATCCAGAACCGAACTTTGTTGAATATTGTAGGTCAGTGACTCTTTGAGATTGTCACATTCCACAGCCATTTTCTCGAACCTGGATAAAAATTTTCAATCAGACTTTTGTGGCTTTAATTCAACAACACCTTATATTGGGAGCGGACCTTTGTTCTAACTTTAAATAGGCATTTCGATTTCACAGAATATTTTTTTCGCTCCCCTGAAGATTTTTGTCTAAGGTTTCGTCTGTACTGACACAGAGTTATAAGTCCGTAGTTGGAAAGTGGAGGGTTATTCCCGAAGTAATTTTTTACGTAAAATCCGAATCCGGGTTCAAAATTGACTCATCACCAAAAATGGCGTTTTTGGCTACTTTGAGGTTCTGTACAGGAGACACAAAATTTTTTTGGGATTTTTTGCCTTAGTTTTATCATGTAGTACTGCTCTTTCTCTTTAATTTGAGAGTAGCAGAGTTCAGTTACCATTTTTCTTTACCAAGTTACGCCAATTTGAAATTACGAGATATGTCCCATTATGTCTTGAGCATTTGTTTTAAATACTTTGAGGCAGACATTTTCTACTGGGTGTTTTGTCTTAAAAATTTTTACTTGGTAGAAAATGTCTGCCTCAAAGTATTTAAAGCAAATGCTCAAGGCATAATGGTACATATCTCGTAACTTCAAATTGGCGTAACTTGGTAAAAAAAAAATGGTAATCAAACTCTGCGGCTCTCAAATTAAAGAGAAAGAGTAGTACTATATGTTACAACTAAGGAAAAAATAAAAAAAAAAATGTTGTGTCTCCTGTACGTAACCTCAAATATCTGAACATTCTGACGTGATGGGCAAATTCTGACCAATTCTGTTGATCTGTGTAATAATTTCCTGATGAGTGAAATGTTCACAAGTACTATTATCTTGCGATCATTTCAGAATGCTTAACTTTGAATGGATGTTAGTCACTGAAAATACATTAGAAAAAATCTTTAAGAAATACATTAATTTTTTATCCTTTCTGTGCACAATGGTAAATTTCAAAGTAAGAAATAATCATTTGATATTAAATTAGTAACAAAAGAGTAGTGAGGCATCATCTCCGAAACTAAACAAAGCGTACAAGAATAATTCCTGAAGCGAATTATACATTGTTTGCTTCTAAAAATAATGTATGTAGTGTCAATAAACAAACAGCTTTGCTTAAAATGTTCAAACATTATTTTCTTCTTCAGAAAATACAACGGGTTTTCCGATTATTGAGGCAACCGAACTAACTCGATACTCTTTTCTTATTAACTTAATAACACATAATCATTTCTGACACTAATATGTACCATTATGTACAGAAAAGATTAATGAAATTCATATATTTATGCAAGTATTTTTGTAATTTATTTTCAGAAACTAAGTCAGTTAAAGTTTAACATTCTAAAATAATCGTTAGATAATGGTATTTTCTGACATTTCACTCATCAGGATATAATTTCTAATCGACAGAACATTTTTAAACTTTGTATCAGTTTAGGCAAAACATTTATCTGCAACATTTACTTTGTCCCATATTTTTACAATTTTTTACTGATGAGATTTTCACTGTAACCTGTACTCCTACTCTTCAAATATTTTAGAAAACGAAATTCGTCTATCGCTCATGTACGCAATTTTGGAAAATTCAAAAAAAACTTTCAGCTGAAGATTATCTTTTTACTTATAAATATTATTATTTGGTTGGAAATTCAATTGTTATATTATAAATTTGTCTTTTTGGTTTTTTTTTTTTGTAAAAGATTACCATTTTGTTCGAAATTCATATTTTGTTACTGATTCCTCAACTGAAATCTTTTCTGGGTGAAAACTATTTTTTCTGAAAGTTTTTCTTTTTGATTTAGTAATTCACCTGTTTTAGTAGAATTTCCCTTTTTCTTGGAAAAAAATCAATTTTTTATTAAAAAGTTTAACAATCTTGTTAAAAGTGCATACCTTTTGGTTGAACACTCGACTATTTAGCAGAAAATTAACTTATTAAACATTTTTATTTTGGTATTGAAATGTGAACTAGTATCTTCTTTGGATGGAAATAGATCTATATTTTAAAGTTATTTTTTTAATTCACCTGTTAAAAATAAATTCTATATTTCTAAAATAAAAATGTAACTATTCGGTTGAAAATTCAACAATTTGCAAATTTATCTATTTCGTAGAAAATTTAATTTTTGTTTAAATTAATTAGTTTGGTGTTTATAAGAAAACTGAAATCTTTTCTGGATGGAAATTCAACTATTTAAAATAAATTTTTTTATTGAAAATTCATCCGTTTTAAGAGAATGTTTATCTTTCTAAGATAAAAATGCAACTGTTTGGTTAAAAATTAATCTATTTTGTTAAAAAGTCATAATTTTTTTTTGAAACTTCTAGTGTTTTGTTGAGAATTTAACTATTTCGTAGCAAATTTACTTTTTATTAAAAAAGTTGTATTTTGTTACTGAAATGTCAACTGAAATGTTTTTGTCGGTGAAAATTCAACAATTTTTTTTAAGTAAAATTTTATCTGTTTTAAGAGGTATTTCATATTGTTTGAATAAAATTGCAACTGTTTGGTAGAGAATTCAACTATTTTGTTAAAAATTCGTCTTTTTCATTTTAAAATTAAATGTTTCAACGTAAATTTTATTTTTTTGTGATAATGCAACTTTTTGGTTAAAAATTATTTTTCTTTGCTTGATTATGTACTTATTTTGTCTAAAAGATTTGGTTAAATTACTTTATTTAAAAATAATCTTTTTGTTGAAGATTTTTATTTTTAGTTCAAAATTCATCTGTTTGGTTGAAAGTGTATCTAATTTCTTGAAAATTAATGTTTCTGATTGCACGGGTAAAAGTGAAACTCCATTGCTAAAAATTTATATTTTTGATTTAACGCTTATGACTTTGGTTTCACATTTAACTGTTTAGTGAAAAGCCTTTTTTTGGTTTAAAATTAATTTCTTAACTGAAAATGTAACTATTATATTGGTTTAAGGTTGATCTTTTTTAGTTGAAAATTCAATTTTTTATAAAAAGCTCATCCTTTGCCTTGAAGATTCAACAGTTTAGATAAGCTTTTATATCTTTCTTGACTGGCAAATAGTTTTTTTTTTTTAAATTTGTCTTTTTGGTTTTAAAATTCTTTTTTGTTTTGTATAAATATCATCTTTTTTATTGAATTATTCAAGAAACCATCTTTTATAGTATAAAAGATTTTTTTTTTTTTACTATTTTATTCCGCTTATAAAATTTATTAATGATCAAGGAAAAATCAGGCGATTGTGAAAATGAAGTCCTAGAACACCCTGCCGAATTTTACTAGCAATAACTATCAAAACATTTTTTCGAAACTATTAATTACGTACTGTAATGGGGGGGAGGGAGAAAATATTTTTTACGCTTTATTACAGGGGGGGGGGTCTTAGAGAGTACCTATAATCCGTTACGAAATGAAAGTACAGTCCATAATCTCGTTGTGATCGATCGGTTTGTTAAAAACCCCGATCGAAGAAGGTGAGGCATTATTAGATTACCGTATGACAAAGCGAGATTAAGTAAATTATCGATGGATTCTCATATCACCTTGCTAGAATGCAGCACTAATTTTAAATTGAAAAAAAGTGTTTTGAATTTTATTTTAAGCTTTCTGAAAGAGAATAATCTTGCACAGCACTCGTTTGAAAAAATGTGGGCGTCCAAAAGACACCGGTGCGTTAATCTTTTCGCCGAAAGTGTGTTCGCAAACACAACTTGGAAAGTGCATACAACGATCCTTTGTAAAAATAACTGCTGATCTATATTTCAGAGCGTCAGAGAGTTCAATATACTAATACCCTTCATTTCCTTACCCACGCAAAGTCGTGTTTCGCTTTTTATTAGTCGACCTTCTGATTTCTGCGGAGAAGTTTGAATGCTCATATAAGACGCACGTGTTATGTTTAACACACAACTGCAATTATGCATTCATTTCTCATTGTCAGTCAAGTATCTCTGAAAGTACGTACTCTCTACATTTTTTGTTAATTATTTTGCTAAAAAATAACCAAGGGGCCATCCATAAATTACGTTACTAATTTGCGCAGGGGAAGGATAACGTTTTGTATGTTGTCTGATGATAAATTTTAACAATGTTTGCGAATTTTACAAGAGATGGTCCTGAAATGGTACGTTTCAAAAAAAAATTACTGAGTTTACAAATCCCTTACAGAATTCAGACTTCACACACTTTTCCCTTTTTGTAAATAGAATTCTTTGCTGGCAACTATTATATATACAGGGTGATTTTTTTAACTTGAAATGTTCAAATATCTCGATAAATAGGCACTCTATGAAAAAATGTTATGAATCAAACTTTAATCACTCTGAGGAGTACATACACTGATGTTAAAATCGGTTTCCCCACACCGCCCCCTGGGGGTGGGAATGGGCGCACGTTCGAAAAAAATGTAAAAAAAAATTCTAAACGAGAAAAATGTTTGAGACATATGATACGCATTTTTACGCAAATAATCCGAATATGCAATGAAAAATAGGGGTTCCCATTTAAGATATCGAACTTGCCCCTACCCCCACCCCCAGGGGGCGGTGTGGGGTAACCGATTTAAATTATGGTGCATAGATAACTGCAACTTCTTTGTTCAAAACTCGATTCATTTTTCGTTAAAACTCTACCTTTTTTTCATAAAAATTCGGCTATTTGGTTCAAATAAAAATTTAAGTTGAAAATACAACTATTTGGAAGAAAGATTTCACAATTTGCTTGAAAATTTCTGTTTTTTGTTTTATATTAATATTAATTGTTGACAAATCATCCGTTGAGTTGAAAATTTAACCATTTCGTTTAATTTTCAACTCCTTTGTTGAATTTTTTTCCTCGAAAATTCATCATTTTAAATACTATGATTTTAATGTTTTTTTTCAATACATGGTCTAAAATAAGTATTTTTTAAAATATTGATTAGTAACTTTTGCAAGTTATGAAAAACATCTCTCTAGCTCCGCTGGGATTCAAATCCAGGTCTTTCAGATTTGCGGTCTGATGCTCTACCCACTAAGCTGTACGGAGAGACGAGAAAATTTTCTTCCCAACCCTTAGAAGTTTAATTCTGACGTCATTCGTTATACTTGTAAGATTAATTTTATTCATCTAATACAGGAGAGTGATTTTATTAATTAAATTCTCTTGGTAGCTTAGTGGGTAGAGCATCAGACTGGAAATCTGAAAGAATTGGGTTCAAATCCCAGCGCAGCAAGAGATTTTTTTTCACAACTCAAAAAATGAGGATTATATACCGTGCAGACAAAAGATATTAACATCATATTATTTACTAAATTTCGCTGGCCAAAAAAAAATAAAATCAACTAATGTTCGTCATTTTAGTTGAAAATTCGTCTTTTTGGTTTTTAAAATTCATCTGTTTTGGCAGATATTGCATCTTTTTGGTAAAAACTCACAACTATTTGGTTGAAAATTATTCTGTTTATTTATTATCTTCTATTAATTATTTATTATCTGAATGAATTAATATGTTAATTTTGTTAAAAATTTGTATTTTTATTGTAAAGTTAATACTCTGCGTGATAAAATTATCTTTTTGGTTGAAAGTTTAACTAATTTGTTAAAAATTCATTTTTTATTACAAATTTACCTCTTTGGTTAAAAATTGAAATGTTTTGTTGAAAATTCGGGTTTTTTTATTGCTTAAAAATTAGTTTTTTTCTGCAAATTTAACTTTTATATTTTTTCTAAAAATTCTAGCCAGTATAAGTTTGAAATTCAATTATTTCGTAGAAAACTCATGTATTTTGTTTAAAAATTGGTTTTAAAGATATGGATTTTGAACAAAAAACAGCCCGTTTTTCAAAAAAATTGAAATATTTATGGAAGAGAATAAAGAAATGTTTTTTACCTTTCGGAAAAAATTTTAAATAATTTTTTATTTTACAAAATTTATTTTAAAAGAATGTTTAAGAAGATTTCGAAGCATCACGAAAGCTCTCAAAAATTGTCGAAAACGAATCCGGGAAATTTTAAGACAATTTCTGTAATAATTCGAGTCTGTTTAGAAGACCTTTAGGAATTTTAGAAGCTTTAAAAAATTCATAATGTTTAAAAACTTTGGAAGATTTTCGAAAATTGATAAAATAAGTTGAATTTTTTTCCTATAACTTCAAAAAATACTGCAAGATTTTTTAACTCATTCAAACTTTTCCTAAAGTTGTATAAAATCATATAAAAAAAGAAAAAATGTCTTAGAAATATTCTAGATACCTTTTCGACATATCTGAAATCTTCAAAAATCTCCTTGAATTTTTTTCATGAAACCTAGGAAAATTATATTTATGTATATAAATATATAAAATATATAAATAGAAATATTTATATATTGATGAAAATTCATATTCTCGGTCTTGGAAAGTAAACTGATTTTTTTTTGAAAATTCGTCTCTTTTGGAAAATAATGCATCTTTTTTGGTTGAAAATACGTAAAGACTTGTTTGAAAATGAATCTTTTTGGTTGAGGATTTACCAAATTCCGTTTTAATAGGGTATTATGTGTTGCATAGTTTCCTCTAAAAAAACAGCACATTTCATACGTTATAATTTTTTTTAATTTTTTCATACTTTTTTACATCTTTTTTTAAATTTTTTTATTTGTTATCGTTTTTAATTTTTTTATTTGCTATCGTTTTTAATTTTTTTATTGAAACTAAAGGTATAATATTTCTTCACAACGGTAGCAATATGAAATTACTTTTAAATTGTTTTTTGTAATGAACAAAAAATCTTCAAAGGTTGTTAGATATCCTTGAAACGAGAATAAATTACATAAGCAGAATATAATGCAGTGAGAGTATTTTATATTGATTTTATAATTATTGTTCGATCGTGCTTGCACTAATCTGTATATATCACGTGCATGTAATTATTATGAATTTTTAAACTATTTACATATATCTTGATGTTTAAAAAATATTTAAATTGTTAAATAATTAAAAATGTTATTAAAAACGGTTAGCATTAATATTTATATATAATATGCATATTTTTTATTAATCATACACGTATGCTCCCTAAATCTTAATTAATAAAAACGAAACCACTAATTTTCTGATTAATTAAACATTTATACTAATTATTTTTAAGTTATAATTGAGTAAATTGTAAAGAGAGTTCTTTACTCGGGTATTGAAGAAATTAATAATTGATCATCATTCTCCATAATTTACTAACAGAAATCAAGATTTCTACTTTATCAACAAACTTTTTATGACTTCTCGATAAGGTAGAAATAGCTTATTCAGACAGTAAAGAAGTTTCCTACTCTTGGTGCCAAGATTAATGTTGCCGCCGCTAGATGCCGCCTCCATACAAAAACTATTCATAATGCAACATTTTTTTAAATAATTTTTTTGGTTTATAATAGAAATAAATTCTAATAAATCTTTTAACGTAACTGAGCTTGATCGAATAAATGTATTTTAGTTCAATAATTATCATTTCTAAGACTGCAATAATTTAAAACATATTTGGTACAAGATTATTTTAATTTTAATAATAATTAAAAGCTTTCTCAACTTTATCTAGTGAACGTTTTTGAAATTGAAAATTCAATGTCAACTTTTAGACCTAAAAGTAAAACATTCTGCGATAATACCATTGTTTGTCAAGAATAAATTTATGAAGAAAACATTTGGTCGCGCCTTCTTCCTAATCCATCATGTATCATTGTTTCTGTAGACATTGAAATTAGTCCATGAAGCTATTTAAATATTAACCTTTGATTCCAAACCAAATTAAAAACCAGCTACTTATGTGATCAGAAGTTCTAACTCAAAAAAAATTTTTTTCTTCAAATCTTAACTTTTGTTTCTTTTAATTGAAAATTAAAATGTTTAAAAAATGTAAAAAAATTCTTCTATATTTAGTACAGAAGTAAAATATCAGTTTGGAGACTAAAATAGTTTGGTATTTTGCCAAAAATCACGAAAAAATGTTTGCACTTTCTTCAAATTTGTATATTATTAATTAATTTATAGACATTTTTATGTTTTAGTATTGTAATATTTTTAAGTAATCATTTGTTAAATATTGGGATTTATTTACCATTATTCACGTTTGTGAAAGCTATCATTGAAATCTACTAACATCTATTTTATAACAATAATAGATTATTAAATAGATTAATGTATCTTTTCATATATATTTTTTTATTTTGCAAGGTTTTCTGATCTCGATCGGCTTTTTTAAATGGAATGTTTTACTGAACAAAATTTATAAATTCAAAAATTATTATAAAAAATTTACAAGCTTTACTCTCTTTGTGATTACCGAGTATCTTGTTTAAAAAAACGAATAAAGATAGAAACCAGAAATGATTGTCAAATCAATTCTTACAAAAAAATTTCATAATTTTTGTGTTTTTGCAGGCAAAATTCAAATATTTTTTGTTTTCCACGACTGATATTTTACTTTTCGACTAGAAAGAAGATTTTTAAGAGGTTTTAAATCATTCACTGCAAAATTAGGAATAATCGTCAAAGTAGACAATTACCTACAAATTAAAGAAATTTTTTTAGAATAAGGACTAAGGAACGTTTATGTACAATTTACAAAAAAAAACGAAAAAAAATTTTTTTTCCTGTAATTACAAAAACCGATGAAAAAATAAACGTTCCTTTTCTGTGCTTTCTCAAAGCTTCAGCTCGATAGCGCATTTCACGTGTAATTGATGCGATTTCGATTTCTAGAACGTTTGTGAGGTAGGAGTCCGATAAGTGTCACATGCCATATGTGACACTTGTGGAAAAAGTGTTGCCTCAATTTGAAACTAAAATATTGTTTTTCGTTTTACATCTAAAAAAATATTTTATTCAAAACCAGAATATGATACTGCGAGTATAATAAAAGCTTTTTTTTAAATAACTTATAATGAACTATTATAATTAATTTAACTAATTTTAAAGTATATTATTTAAGATTAAAATATAATTATGGAAAGTGATTGAAATTAACTGTGATAAAGTACAGTGGTCTGTCTTATCATTTATGTTATCATTACATTAAACATACACTAACGTACAAGTTCATGACTACCTCTTTTTTGAAAACTGATGAAGTTTTCTTAATTTTAATCAATTTCAATAATTTTCTTAATAACCCATATTCTCATTAATCATTACAAATCTAAACTATTTTGCTAACTCAGTGTAAGAACTTGAAATAGGAAATTTTGAAAAAATCATATCTGTAGGCAAATAAAAATAAAAATAAGTAAATTTTCATTTTATAAGGGACTTTTATGGGAACCTCATGGTTATATGTTTAATATATATAAAAGCTAGAAAAAAGCTTTAAAATGAGCCCAAGAACATTAAAAAATATTGATTATTACGGAAGTTATTGAAAATTCAAGAAAACATTGAAATTCGTAACGTAAATTTTTGCACGGTATGTAGTCTATTATAACCATTATTATTCCTTCAATTATAATTATACTTTAGTTATTATTTGATAATAATAAAAACACAGAGTCCCCATAAAATAGCTTCAAATCTTTGGAAACCGTCAAAGATACCAAAAACATAAACTATTTAAGAATCCATAATATCCACATTTTAAATATTAAAAGTTAAACAATTGTTTAGAAACGAGTGACATAATTAAAGAAATGATTAATTTTTGTTGTTGATTCAAAACCAATGTATTTAGATTATTATATTATCAATAATATTTAAAATTAATAATCCAAACATAATACATTTCTAAAAATTTCTAACATTAAAATATTGTTATTTATTTAATTTCAATTTTTATTACTTTATTAACATAGGAATCTAATAAAAAGATTTCTTCTATGAAAACTGAAGTAAGATTCACAACTCAATTAAAAGAAATCATACGATCCCTCTTTTTTCTTTTCTATTGATATTTATGTCTCTAATGAGCCGGAAAGTGAGATAATTTGGGAATCTATTTTTTAATGATTGAATCTTTTTCATGTTCTTTTGCATAAAATTATTCTTGAAAAAATTGATTATTTTTCAATCTCAAAATACAAATTTTTAAAGAGAGACACTAAACAAGTGATTCTTTTCCAACCTATAGGTTTTGCTATTAGAAATATCCTATGACTTCTTTTAATTGAGTTGTGAATGCTACCTCAATTTTCATGGAAGAAATCTTTTTATTAGATTCCTATATTAATAAAATATTAAAAATTAAAATTAAGTAAATAACAATATTTTAATGTTAGAAATTTTTAGAAATGTATTATGTTTGGAATCAACCAAAAAAATACTTAAAAGTCTGCATGGAAAAATATATTATTGACCACGAAAACGGAGAAATGGCCGAGGATTTTCTTCAAAATCCATTTTTTCGTATTTTTTGGCTGTCAACAGGCAATTGTTTTCGAGATATTTGCAATAAACAAATTTTCTACATAAAAGAAAATCTTTAACAGTTTTATTTCTTTAGGCATTATCGCATTCCATAAAATCATTTCTGGACACATGCATAATAGCTTAGAGTAAAAAAATCTAATATTGAACAATACCTTTCATTTACATAAACAATTATTATAAAAAAATACAATTTATCTGTTTTTCTTCATAAAAATACCGTTTTTGTGCAAAAACTAACTCATCGCACACGATTTTAACTTCAATTTAACCAAAATTTAATAACAATTATTATTTTTATGAACATTTACTATAGATAAACGAACTTTTCAATGTAAAATCAATGTTTATTCACGGAAAAGTATCACTAGATGCGTTGTGCGTTATATCGTAATCAGATTTCTGTACTAATTAATAATATTTTTAATTAATATAAACAATTATCATAATATAAAGCATTATTTTTCTCTTTTTTACCTTAAAGCACTGTTTCTTCGCATAAAAGTATTACTAGATACATTTCGCAATACATTTAGTTACATTTAACTTGATTTTAACAATTTCTTTAATTTTTGTAAACATTTATTATCAATCTGCAACTACCGTTTTTTCACGAAAAAATACTGGATACTTTGCACGTTATATTTATAGTTAAATTTAACTATAGTATTCAGAAATTTCTTCAATTTTTATCAGAAATTTATTGCTAACAAATACAAAATTTAGCCATTTTTCTTCTCAAAAGCACCGTTCTTTGGGGGAAAAATATAAATAAACTGTTCGTATACGATTAATAGTTAAATTAAAATAGCATTTGATAACATTAATTATTTTTATGAACATTTAACCAAAACAAGTGTGTCTGTAAGCCGTTTCCTAACTTGAAAGCACTGTTTCTTTGTGAAAAAGTATTACTGGACAAGTTTTACTTTATATTTTTGTTAGATTAATATACTATTTAACCATTTTTTCAATTTTTGTAAAAACTTATTATAAAGAATAAACATTGTAGGCCTTTTTCAACCTATAGGCGCTGTTTCTTCGTGAAAAAGTATGTTATTAGACACTTTATGCGTTATATTTTTGTCATATTTAAGCATTATTTAATAATATTTTTAATTCCTACTAAGTTTTACTATCTAAACAAATGCACAATGTAGCCCCTTTTTAAGCTAAATGTAACGTTTCGTTATACAGAAAAGTATTTTTAGTATCAGCTAGTAAAACTTTCGTAAAAAGAAACGGGACTTTTTGTTAGAAAAGGGGATAAATTGTGCACTTTTTTATAATAAATTTTCACCATAATTCAAAATATTATTAAATTGTGTTTAAGTATGCCTTAATATAATATAAAACTATATATCACATTATTCTAATGAAAGTTAGAATATGTTACTGCGCGTGTAATGAACTTTTTTTCTATAACTTACATAATTATATATAATAATTAATTTTATTAATTAGAATTAAATTTGTTGTACAACGGTAATAAAGAGAGCAAGATATGTAGCTCTAGGTGTGTCTATGGAAATAATAAAGTGCATCTGTATAATATTGAATTATTTAAATAAATGAATCATAAGTAAATAAATTACGAAATAATAAAAAACAAACTTATAATAATATTTGAATAGTGTTCAAGTTCTCATTTAAACATTTTTAGAAGAATAATACAACAACAATCAAAAATACAGGAAGACCATAAACATGTTCATACAGATTTGCATTTTCGGAAATTTATTTCCAATCGTCCTATTAAAAATTAAGAGTATTGTTTGATTCGTCTCAGTCATATCTTTAGGAGATACGGACTATTATTAATCAATATTATTATCAGAGCTATGTATTACTTTCTTTATCAGAAATGTCTAAAAATTTAAATCTATATGTGTATGATTTTTTGGCAAGCAGTCAGAATGGAGGGGATGAAAATAATATTTACAATAGAGTTTATCACTATTCGGAAAATTATTTGTATTCCATGTAGTTTTAAAAAAGGTTGTCAGTTATCATTGCATTTTTAAAAAATTATGAATATTAAAAATATTAAAATGGTTAGAAACAATTTTTTGCTGGATTATTAAAAGACGTCTTAGGGATAGAGCTTAGACGAATATAACGATACCATTATTTTTTTAATAGGAATTTTAAATAGTTTCTGTTTAAAAAATGTCAAGTCTATATGCACATGCATTTTTTGGTAACAATTTGTGTTGAATTTGTATTTGTCTAGAATCGATAGAAATTCCTGAATTTAAACTACACTTATTGAATAGGTTACATTAAATGTCAATATTTTTAAGAAGTCGGTAGAGGGATCAAAGCGAGTAGAGGAAGTTGCGAAAACTGGTAGTACGATAACTGGGAGGGTACAGCATAAAAAAAGATTCTAGTCGACAAAAATACTAAAAACATAGTATAACAGCTGAACTGTTAGGTCCGTATTAGAAATTAATATGAGTTTGTCGGCAAACAGAAGAGAAGCATTGCTTTCCGGTATACTTCTAAAGAAACTTCACTAAAAAACTCATAAAATGCTATAAGGATTAAAAAAATCCGTCCGCATCGCGGGAATACTCTCATTGCGCGTTGCGCGCGCGGCTCGCCATTGTAAGTGCGCCTGGGGCGCGCTCGGTCTTTGTATGTTCCCACAGTTCTTTTTAAACTAATGGTCAAATTTGAAAATAATACATGCATTTTTAGCCAAGATGTTGAATTTTCAACTAAACTGAAGAATCTTCGACTGGAATAAATTAATTTAGATTCAGGAAATAAATTTTGAACCAAAAAACCACGATTTTTCAACAAAATAATTAAATTTTCAGTCAACAAGAGGAATTTTTAAATACAACCAAAAAACTAAAAATGGCATTTTTAACAGTAGTTTGAATATTAATCAGGTAGTTGAATTTTCAAACAAGAAGATTAATTTTCTACAAAAAAGGATACATTTGTAATGAAATAGATACATTTTAAAGCCATTAGTTGAATTTTTAACTGAAAAGGATAAACTTACAACCAAAAATTTATTAGTTAAATTTTCAGTTAAAAAATTATTTTTCAATGAACAAAATCGAATTTTCAACAAATTATGAGTTAAATGTTCAACCAGATTATTTTGAACTGAAATCAAGACTCTTCAACCAGAAAAATGAGTTAATCAAGTAACAAAGTATTTCTCCTTTTAACCAAGTAGTTAAATTTTCAACCAAGTAGGTGAATTTTGATCTAAAAAAAAATTTCATCTAAATGACAGTTGGATTTTTAACTAAAAAAGAACATTTTTAAACTAAAAATGAAATACTTATATTTTCAATTAAAGAAAGAGAAATCTTTTACAAAAATATAGAATATTTAACAAAGTGGCCAAAATTATAATCAAGGAATGAGTTTTCAACTAAAATAAAGAATCTTCAAAAACTTAAATTTTCAATTAAAAAAAAATTAATTTTCAATAAAAACAAATAAGAAAAGAACGATATTCGACAATATAGTTAAGTTTTAAAGCAAATAAATAAATTATTTGACCAGATAGTTAAATTTTTAATCTAAAAAGACGAACTTTAACCAGAACAATTGAATTTTTAAACAAAAAGTGGCTTTCTAACAAAATTTATAAATTTCATATAAATTAGAATTATTTTTCCATCAAAAAGTAGAATTTTCAACAAAATACACAAATTTCAACTAAAAAAATCTGACTGCGCTCGTGGCACGTTTTGCTTGCAAGTTTGAGCGCGCCTCGGGCGCGCGGGTGTGGGTTACCGCGCTTCACGCTCGATAGTATTTTTGTCTCGCGCTTCGCGCTCGGTCTTTATATATTCCCCACACTTGTGCACAGACTTTTTAAAATTAAAGATCAAAGCATCGAAAACAGTAATTTGGTGATAGTGAATTCTCTGTTGTTAAAGCTCCTTCGTATTTAACGAACACATACTCATCACGTATCTCGTGCTTCGCACTCGAATTTGTCCTTTAAATTGTATATCATTTCCATTGGTACATATTATTACAATTAATAACATGCATTTATATTAAAACAGATGAAGTGTTAGTGACTCGTTTGGAAAATGCGCATTCTTTAAAAAAATGTTGCTTTTAAAAATTTTATTGCAGCTTCTTCCGGTTTTCAAAACCTGAATTTACTCATTTCCATTTTATTTTTACGATTTAAACGTTCTAAACTCGTAAATTATATCCCTAGTCTAAGTCGCCCGCGAAAATTCGATTGATGAGGAGTTTGGGCGAGGGGAGGGGGGTAATTAATTCAAACCAAGAGTCATAGCTAGTTAGTGTTTTACGCTGAGAAGGTTTACATTTTCCAACGAATCGTTTCTATTTTCCATTATTTTTTTATGCCGTCAAAATTTGAATTTTTGATTTTTCAAGAAAATTCCAAAAGTTTTTATGGCAATCTTGTAGTGCATTCACAAAGCAATATTTTTCTTTTTTTGACTTTTATCGTATCGTGCGTTGTTTGGCTGAAAATGTTCATTTTCGTTTGTTTTTTGGATTTTGAAAATGCTATATCACTTCAAATTTTCATTCTATAGGAAAATGTTTAAAGGAGAAAATGTTCGAAATCTAGGGTAATATAAACATACGCACATATACTTTTTAAATTTGATAAAAAATGGTCTCAACAATTTTCAAACGGCTGGCTAACGAACTTGACCTTTACTTTTGGACACTTAAATAGTATACCAAAGGCTAATCGAATCTGGAAATTGATTCGAAAGTTATCGTGCTAACAAACTAAAAATCTACAAACACACACACACACACACACAGGCAGACAGACACATTCGTAAAAACCTGTTTTATCGTTTCAGGAGGCCTCAAAACATGGAAATTTGATCAAAATCGGGGTGGGGGGGGGGGGGGGGGGTGACAAAAAACTAAAACCTTCTCTGTATGAGAATGTAAAAAACATTTT